>CM019178.2:54299493-54379906 GCA_009739505.2 Apolygus lucorum | reverse complement strand
ATATCAATGAATACAATGCAATTTTTTTTTAGTAGTAGATTGTAATTTATTAATGATTTGAGGGCGGAGTGGATCTTGAAGACAATGCAATTATTGTATTAGAGATATATGTTTCAGGTCATAAAGGTTTAAAAAAAAATTAAAAACATTTAAAAAAATAAACTAGTTTCTTCAGGTAGGGTAATTTTTTGTACAAAAAATCAAAATGTCAAACAGTGAGGTTGCATTCGACCCCCATCTACAATCCAAAACCTTCTCAATTTCTTCAAAACTTCAAGTTTGCTAATAGTAACGAGCGCGAACGGACGAATAAACTTTAAGAATTTATCAGTGTGTGCTTGCGAAAGATCAAAGATCGAAAAAGAGTAGAGAAAAAGTTTGTCCTCCAAAACTCCAAAATTATAGTCCCATTGAGCCCACGATAGACATTGGTAAATTCGATGAAGTTTTTCACTCCATTGAATATATATATTACCTGCTGCTATTTTAATTGCTGATTCATTTTTATTCTCCCCAAATCCCCCCGACTCGTCGGTAAAAACCCCCCCAAAAAAACCCCAAAGGATTTCTCCCCCCAAAATCCCCCCCGTCTAGAAAAAAAACCCCAAATTTGGGGGGGAAACCCCCAACTTGGCAACACTGAACGTTTTCACAGTCAGCGCTACCTAGCGATTCCTGGGGTGAAGCTATTAATTCAGGAAAAATCACAGGGGCAGGGCAATAGTATAGGCACAGGTTAACCAACTCAACAAGCTTATCAGTGGACATCAGCGACAGTGATAAAATTGTATCTGTTCCCAGTTTTTTTCGTAAGTTGAATTTGTCCAGAAAGTCTCCTTTGGGTACCCCACTAGCGTTTGGTTCACGTTTCTGGTAAGTTTATATTTTCAAACCTATGATATCAGCAACGAATTGCCATATTTGCCTTTTTCATGAGTGTGTTATTTCCTTTGATATTTACAGGAAAGTGAAAAATGGGACAAACAGGGTACAACTTTGTGCCACCAATTTTTTCCCGTTTATGCATTGATATTTAGAGTGTTCTGTTCTATTTTTTGATCACGTGGAAGATCCAAATGTCACAGTTCACGAATCAAACCAAATTAAGGAACCCAAACCTTAACCCATTCAACCCCGAGCCTGATACGCTCTCCCACCCCACGGCCCATGCTGCGGAATGCGAGGAATGGGAGAACTGGAGGGGCCATGCAACTGGAGGCTGGTAAAGGCGCAAAACAGCTGATTTCCACAATCCATCGTGTTATCTAGGTCGAGCAAAGGGTGCTAACGGGAAAACTGCCAGGCCAAGGTTATACAACCCTCCCAGGCCTCAGCCAACATTTTTGAAAAGATAGAGGTAACCTGTGAGCCATGGCATCATATGCTGTCACCGGGCCGACCGAAATTCCGCCCTGACATCATATGATGTCATCGGGGTTGAATGGGTTAAGGGGGAGATCCTAACCATTTTCCCCATATACCTATCTCCGCATCAGATAGGCCTACAGGGACTATTTTTTGTAATTCTTCATATTTTTAGTCAAGAAATAGAGCAATGAGCTTACATTTTAGATTTTTAAATGTCAAAATGTTAAATGTTAAAACTAACCTCCTGATGGTTACCTAAAAATCTCAAAATTTTCGGTTCATCCGTTCATCCATGGTTTTGGAATTACTTTTGAATTGAGCCGTATAAATCAGGGTTATATTTTTGTTATAAAAAATATATTTCTGTGTTATGCTTACTGAATTTTATTAAAAAATGAAGAAGATAAGGTTTCGAGTTTTTTTGTGATCACACACTCCCCAAAAAGTTGAAAAATATTGAAATTTTTTAGAAACAAGCTTGTTTTTGGTTCCTTTTCAAAGTTAACATGATGAGTAACAAAGAAACGAGGGCAAGAAGTGTCCACTACTCGATATTCGTATATTTTCAAGCTAAAAAAAAATTGTGGTACATTGTTGTACCCTTATGGGGTACAAGAATGTGCCACGAAAAAACATTTCTCTCTATTCCTGCATAAGAGATAGAATTTTTTCATGGCGGCATTTGATACTAGGAAAGTAGAGGTACGTTGGGTAAATTTTTCAATAATATACGATGAAAAGTAAAGTATTTACACGTAAAAAACCTCAAGATTGGCACAAAGTTGTACCAGTTGACGGTACTAATTTCTTGCGTTCCTAAGTTCTGGCAATCAAAACTATATTAGGTAAATTAGGTAAGTATAAGTTTTAGGCAATTTTTTCTTGGAAATCTGTTGCAGACCATTGTAGAACTATTTCTGAAGATGAATATTGTTCATGTATGTATTAATATAATAGATAAAAGAGATTGTTTATTTACGAGTTACTCCAGACAATTGCTGTCCTCAGAAACTAGCTCGACAAAAATCTATTATAGTGCTCAAATATCAATAATATCTAAACAAAGGCAAAGTTTGCTGGCATGACATTTCGCAGGTTACTGTGTGGAGGCAAATTTTGAAAAATTGTCGAAAATCGGTGGAAAAACGTGTTTTTTTTTTAAATTATCTCCCCTCAAAGACTAAAGGTCTCTCTGACGGAGGGGGCACGCCATAAAACAAAATAAATCAAATATAATGCGGAGAACGCCCAGGACTCACCCGACGCCAGCCCTAGGGATGAGGGAAGATGAGGAAGGTGGGGGTGGGAGAGAGGGATGAAGGGAAGTGCCTCTATAGAACGACCACCAGTTCAAATATGAGCCAAGCAGGTCGCGGGTGGTGATACCACGGAGTACACCTACCGAGATGCCCAACTCGCGCAAATCCGTGGCACTTTTCCCGCACCACACTCCACGCCACGACAAGGTAGCAGCCATCACCCTGATGTTGTTGGGTTCCACTCCTTTTAGCTCCGACACTGCTTGCCGTAAATCATCTCCATCATACTTTCTTATCTTAGCCCGCCAGGTCTGCTCCATGTCCATGCTGCCATTAACAACCTGGACATCCACAATGATGCAAGACCTGTCGGCTTGACGGCAACAATGTCAGGCTTCTTGCCCTGGTCACTTGGCATGTGGTATAATCTCTACCTTTCAACATCCCAGCCGCTGGATGACAATGCACCTGCTATCTGCTTGGCGACCGCATCATGACGTAAGATGCGGCCCCCATGATTTTGTGGACACTGCTGCACTACATGATATAGGTGTTCATTTCCACTCTGACAGGCACGGCAAAGGGTATCTGTCATCCCACGACCACCCCTCGAACACCATACCTCTGTTGGCAGTGTTGCCACACAGACCAAGAGTCGCGGGCCCCAATGCCCTCCAAAGCCTAATCCACCCATTGGGATGAGATAAGGCTCATCCGAAACCTAATCCCAATGGGTGGATTAGGCTTTCGGAGTTCTTTACCATCTACTGACTCATGCAGGGCAACAGCAAACTCAGCAGACGAACTGAGTTTTGGAGCAGATGGTGTTGCTTGGTCGCACCATGCTAACTGCTGCCTGACAAAATCAAGACCAGCAGCAACACGGGCGACCTCTCACTGGCGGCGCAGAGAAGGGATACATGCGGAGAGAGACACAATGCCAAGCCCACCAGATTTGACCGGTGCATGGATATAGGCACTTAGGACACCAAGTGGGAACCTCAGCCAAGAGCGCACAGCAGAGCGGACTTCTCGATCTAATTCCTGCAGCCTCCCCGCCGTAAGCCTACCGAAGACTAACCCATAGGTCAGCTTTGGAAGTAAGTATGTGCGGAAGAGGCGCAGCCTCTGCTGTGGCTTCAATGGAGCCTTAGTGCTGCGGGCTAGCGCCCTACCAAGGTCCACACGGCTGGCACTAATGGTGGCCACCCCCATGAAGTCGACTTCAAGGTACCGCCAGACCTCCAACACAGATCGAGAAGGAATGAGGGCTTGTCCTATGACAAAACCCCCATCCACAACCTTCACTTCATGTTGGCAACCCGACGGGACCAAGGAAACTGACCCACATTTATCGGGGTTGACCACGAGTCAACACCTGGATAGCTGCTTGGCAAATACTTAGACTTACTGAAAAATACCATATTACATGCTATTTTAAATCTCCTTTTAAGAATAGCTGGAGAAATAATATTTTTACCCTGCCAGAATCGTTTTTGGAGTCCCTTCGTCGTTCGTAGGAGTGTAACAACCTTTTTGTAGGTACCAATTGTCACTAAAATTTAGATGAACAGCTCCTTATAATATAAAGTTCAAGAAATTGGTAGATACTTACCACCGAATAACAGGTTTATGTAGTTTTAACAAAACGTTATCATTGCGTTGTATTTCAGGTTGAAACAACAAAGCCCCTGCAAACACTTCTCATTTGGACCTTCGTGAGATGTTCATGAGATAATGTCCTACGTCACAGCTACTAAACAACTTCTTGGGGAGGATTTGCATGGTCTAATTTCTACGATCGCCCAATATGAAGTGAGTACGAATCTATTATTTCGAATTTTAAGCTGAGGTTTACTACTTAATGTAATGTAACGTGGGATTGTTATTACAATCTAAAAGGTTACTGGACGAAAAAGAGGAGTTGCTTTCCTGAGTTGGGTCTCCTGAAACGTGTTAGGGAAAATCTTACTAAATTAGTACGAGAACAAGTATGGTGGATTGACTACGTATTCTACGAGAATCACTCGTTTTATGAAATATACAGGGTGCCCGAGGAAGATACGGCCAAACTTCAAGGGTCAATTCTATAAGTAATTTGCAACAAAGAATGCTTCGTAGACATTTTTTCTAGATGCTTCGTTTTAAAGTTATTTCACTTGATAAGATTTTTTTCATGTAAAAATTTTGAATTTTTTTTTCGAGCTGATAAGAATTTTGATAAGCTAGAGTCTGTATGGCCACCATTTTTGGTTAGCCTCCACTTCGGTCGCTCTAGATACAGTAGATACTACAATTCGTATCTTTAGGGTCGTTATCTCCTAGGAACTCTCTAATAGCTCCCTTATTTTTCATGCAAATTCAAATCTGATTACACCGTTGAAAAGAGCATTAAATTGCCCATCAGATGAGCTATAAAACACATTTTTAACTTCGCATCCAGATAGTTTTTTGCTTCCGAGTCTGCCAAGGTAGCGGAAGCATTGTTTTCACCTTTCAAGGTTGAAAAAAAGTTCTCCAAAATCAAAATTTCCACTCGCGTTTTACGTTTCAGACCTTTCTGAACAATAATTGTTCAGAAAGGTCTGAAACGTAAAACGCGAGTGGAAATTTTGATTTTGGAGAACTTTTTTTCAAAATTATTTTGGTTCTGAGTCTGTCCGTGTGTCTGTCATGAAATCCTTGCCACAGCCATAACTTCTACAATTCTCATCCGATTTCGGTGAAATTTTCAGGGATTGTCCAGATTAGCGTGTATATGGTCCCCTATGAGGGTAGTGCAAGGTATTTAGAGATTGATGTTTCGAGATTAACTACTGTGCATCGGATTATCTATACAATCGGGTTATGGATACGAGGAAGCTATGTGCCACACCCACATGGCAGACGTTTTTAGTCCAAACTATAAACTTTGAAACTTTTGAGTTTTTGACGAAATTCTCAAGAGTTTTTCTACCAGTTTCCTGTAGTTTTTTCCTGGTTTTCAGCAAAAACATCCTCAAATCTCAGCTTTCCAATCTAATAAAAAATGCTGCAAATTATTACACAAAGGTTTATTTTTTCTATACAGGGTGTCTTCAAAGCAGGTCTCATTCCTTCAAGGCATCGATTCTACAACTAATTTGCAACAAAAAATGTCTCGTAGCAATTTTCGTTTTAACCCTTCTTTCCCGAGTTATTTTAACTTTAAAGTTTTTCTCTCGTGATTTTGACTTTATGTCATTAAGTTGGTAATAACTCCATTAATGTGCTGTAATAATTACAATTTAAGGATATCGTTGGAAAGAGCATTAAATTTCCTATCTCTCTGACACCAAATAAATTTTTTTCAGTTGAATTTTACGGGAAATAAAGCTTCCTAAAAAGTGAACTTAGTAACTTTTTAGGACGTCCCACAGTAAGACTTATGCGATCGATCTGGGGTGAAGGAGGACAACACTCAACAGAAAAAAAAACGTCTGCCAAGTTGGGTGGGCAGTATAGCTTCCTCACTCATTGTAACATGGACGTATAGAATCAGTTGGCGAAAAAATTATGATTCAAAGAGTTATTGAATACCAAAATATTGGCGATAATATGCGGGATAGGGTTGCAGGTATTAATGTTTATAATAGTGTTGTAAAAATTTCATCGAAATTGGTTGAATAGTTGCGGAGTTTTGGTTGTAACAATAAATTTAAAGTTCGCGCATGCGCAGCGGCTATTGCTTGACCAATTTGATTGAAACTTATAGGGTGTCTCTTAGAAGTTAGTCCCTAACTAACCTCCAAATTTGAGCAAAATCGGTTCATTAGAAACCGAGAAACCGAGGTTCCAGGAAATTCACGTTTGCGCATGCGCACTCGCTCCTATTGGTCCGAAGGTGCTGAAATTGATAGGGGACCGTCTAGGACCTAACCCGCACAATCCCTGAAAATTTCATCAAAATCGGACCACAGGTTAGTATAGTTTTGCCCGGGACAAGGATTGACCACAGACAGACAGACAGACAGACAAACACGGAACCAAAATTGTTCGGGAAGCTCTAAAACGCAAAAAGCAAGTGGAAATTTTGATTTTGGAGGACATTTTTTTTTCACTTCTTTCACGAATACAAAGCTTCCCTACCTTCGGTAGTGAGGAAGCAAACCCACACAGTAATCCGTTTTAGACCATTCTGAATCCAAATCCGCGAAAAAAAACCATAGGTGTATGTCTGTGTGTGTGTGACAAAATCTTGTGTCGTCTGCACAGGCCTTAGTTCTCAACCGATTTCCTTGGTTCTTTTGCTTCCTCACTACCGAAGGTAGAGAAGCTTTGTATTCGTGAACGAAGTGAAAAAAAATGTCCTCCAAATTCAAAATTTCCACTTGCTTTTTGCGTTTTAGAGCTTCCCGAACAATTTTGGTTCCGTGTCTGTCTGTCTGTGGTCAATCCTTGTCCCGGGCAAAACTATACTAACCTGTAATCCGATTTTGATGAAATTTTCAGGGATTGTGCGGGTTAGGTCCTAGACGGTCCCCTATCAATTTCAGCACCTTCGGACCAATAGGAGCGAGTGCGCATGCGCAAACGTGAATTTCCTGGAACCTCGGTTTCTCGGTTTCTAATGAACCGATTTTGCTCAAATTTGGAGGTTAGTTAGGGACTAACTTCTAAGAAACACCCTATAAGTTTCAATCGAATTGGTCAAGCAATAGCCGCTGCGCATGCGCGAACTTTAAATTTATTGTTACAACCAAAACTCCGCAACTATTCAACCAATTTCGATGAAATTTTCAGGGATTGTGTGGGTTAGGTCCTAGACGGTGGACCGCTAAATAAAATTCTACGTTGAAAATACAAATATCATACTACTCGTGCCCACACTTACTTCCAGGTTCCCGTGTAAATTGCTTCTTTTATTGTGTGATCAAATGTTGTGGTCTGCAGGTCAATTAATGTTGAAACCAAATTGACCCCTCATCACAGTCTCTTTTGCATCTTTCTTTCTGTCATCGAGTTAGTGGTCCACAGGTCAGTTTTGAGATGAAAATTGGCACTTCGCGTTTTTTGAATGCGCCGAACTAGGATTTTACAATGCGAATTTACACTCCATTGATTTTATTTTATATAAGTAAATACATTTATTTTCCTGAACTCGTCCATTCTTCCGTCGAAACCTCGGACATTTGATTTTATTCATGACAGAAAATACATTTCACGAATGTGTTCTCAGGTCAGTGCGAATTCGCCCGACTCACCAGCATAAAAACATATACCATATAATACCCATAATCCTAATACGTACACCTATTATAGTTTTAGTATTGAATAATAATAATCATTATCGTCATAACTTCGTAGTTTTATTTTATACCTACGCTCTTTCGTTCTTTTATTTCAGTGGTTTATATACCACAACTATTTACAACACTATTATAAACATTAATACCTGCAACCCTATCCCGCATATTATCGCCAATATTTTGGTATTCAATAACTCTTTGAATCATAATTTTTTCGCCAACTGATTCTATACGTCCATGTTACAATGAGTGAGGAAGCTATACTGCCCACCCAACTTGGCAAACTTTTTTTGTTCGACGCGGAATACTATATAGTTGTGCACTACGTCACCGGAATTTCGAATTTTTCCTGTTAAGGGGGGGAGGGGCGTTAATGCTTTAAAAACGTGCGTTAGCAGGCATAATCTTTGGCTTTGAAAATTGAAGAAAAATTCTCATTATACCTTAGGATTTGCATGAATTACTTTCTGTGCCACCATGGAACTAAAAGTGGTGCCACCATGGTGCCAGGGCACCATAAACCTCATATTTCTTGGGTTTTTTGGTGTTTCACCTTGAATACGGATTGAACTTCGACGGACTGCCTACTAATACAACCTAATAGAATGTTATCACGTATTTCCGCTTTGGTGCCAGACTGGCACCATTTCCCGTTAGTGGGGGGGGGGGGGTTAACTCGAATTCGCATGTTGGGTGTCGTAGGTCATGGATTTTAAAATGCTCTTCAAATTCGAGGCTCAACAACAGGCTTAACAACTGGTTAAACTGATCCAATACTTATCCGATGGGACGACTCCTGGAATGCATGCATTACTAAACAATATGTTTCTAAAGGTGGGTTCACAAGCGTCCGACTCTGCGTTCTGCCCGCTGATTGGCCTCTTTCCGTCTGTTCTTGGCACTTAAGGTGGGTTCACAAGCGTCCGACTCTGCGTTCTGCCCGCTGATTGGCCAAGAACAGACGGAAAGAGGCCAATCAGCGGGCAGAACGCAGAGTCGGATGCTTGTGAACCCACCTTAAGTGCTCTTGTTGTCTCTTAGCTCTTTAAATCAACAATCATAATCTATGTTCATTCTTCCCTCTTTTCGTTGTCGCCGTTTATCCATGATGGGCATATTCATGTAGTTTTCAACTGGTAATGAAATGTAGGTTCCTTCTAATCTCTTTTATATTTATTGTTAAGAGTTAGGGTCATCCTGATCGGTATCTAGGGTCTATATCGGAAAATTGTATAAAATTAATTTTATTTACCCATTCAATGGTCGGTCTGAACAAGTAAAGTTCAAGTTTTGGTACATTAGAATTTCGAAAATTTTCTTCGGCACTTCCTTATCTTTCTTCTAGTACTTTAATTACTAACCACCGTCCTGTAATCAAAGGCGGACGCCTAAAACTCAAGAAATTACACTCTCAGGAAGTAACCCATATTTAAGGCTGAAGTCTTTCGAGAACTCACTTCAAAACATAAAGTTTTGACCGCTTTTTAACGATTCTGGACCATTGAGTCGGTTGAGTCCTAGGCGTCCTCCCCATTAAAATTTGATTGATTATTACTATTATTATTTTTACTTGGCCCCTACAACAATCAGTAGGGGCCTGTCTTGTCTGTAATAACAACTTGTTACAGACAATAATCAGTAGTTGGTGCATTGCATATTGATTTATAAATAACTTTACCTAGTACTTGTTTTCTTAAATTTTCAGAAAGGCACTCCTGAGTATTGTCGTTTGGAGGAATTTGCTTGGGAACAAATCCTACAAAAATATCATACTTCGGTCACCGACGATCACGTGAAAAAACTGTGCAAACGGTTTTGTCGAGAAGTTCCTATTTCACGGGTTCAAGCAAAAAGCAGAAAACTTGAAGATACTCCTTAGCTATTATTCGAACTTGGAATATTTCAAAAATCAATCAGATGTAAGTAACTTATCTTTTCTATTGCTTTTTTAAAAAAATTGATGTTAACTTTGAAGTTGTTGGTGTGATGTACTCAACGTGCTAATGGACTCTGTTCATAAGGAATACAAATTACAAGAGCTTTTATGGAATGAGTCTAAGTCAAAAATGCTGAGCCTCATGGGTACTCTTCAGGGATGAAATACAATAGGGAATTGGCCTCGATTTTAGATTCTGGAATTTCAAGTCTAACCCTAGAATAACGTTCAACACCAGGAATACCCAAGGGGGAAATTATTATAGAAGTAAATGCCTAAACAAGTGAAGCCTCTGTCAAGAAACACCGCGAAAATCGAGAGAGGCTGGGGACGTCACAACCCGGGGTTCCTCCCGCAAAACAACGTGAAAACTGACTGCTGTGCTCTGGTGAAGCAGAAAAGAAGTCTCAGCTTGAAGTCTAGGTTTGAGGTTTGTTCCTACAGGGACAGCAGTTGGAAGGAAACCGACTGGCGCATGCGCAGTAGCCTAACTGCTGTTCCTACAGGACCAGCCGTCCAACGGATCAAACCAACCGCTGTTCCAACAGAATAATCCGTTCAACTGCAGTTGGAATGCATTCCAACGGAAGTGGACGGCTCGAAGGGGTCCCATCGAAAAGGAAACCTTTCACATTTGAAAACCTCTTTCATAACCTGCTCATTCTAAAATGGGGTATTTCAGTCAATTTTTTTTATTTATTTTTCCAAAAGAGTAAGGCTCAAGAATAACGGTAATCGGGTCTGTTCGTCGAGAAAATGTTTTAAAAAAATCAGAGAAGCTAAGGAAAGTTGAAGATTTGAATGGTGTGACGTAGCTAGCCAATCGTGACGTAGCTAGCCAACTGTCTTTGAAAATGTATCCATGCACAGAAACCCCTCTTGGATACTACAAAACTTCAAAACTCTACTCACACACGCGCGCGGCGTAGTCCTTGCCTAGTGTGTGTGCATTTATAGCGGCCCGCCTTTTTCAAACGTGTGATCTCTTTAATTAATTTTTCTACCACATGTTGTAGTATCATTGGGCTTAAAGTTGTAGTATATATGTTTTCAAGGGTGTTGAATCTAAATTTGAGGTCAAAAACCTGAATTTCCGACCCACCGAAATACCCCATTGAATTCGTGGAGTTCACTTCGCATCTCCTCCAAACCAATCGGGTTAAGTGTTGTTTTTGTGTTCGTATTTAGTTCGTTCTTCAGCCCTCTTCTCCTTATAACTTTAGTTTAATTTGTTGGATATTGGTCCACCTGGGCTTTCCTTTAATGTAGTGCGTTACTAGTAAGCTATACATTAATGAATTTAAAGTAATACTGCGACTGGGAAAGTATGGATAGAGTAGAAAAAATATTCCATTTTTTGTAGAGTTAATTTTTCTTCTTGATTTAATAAATGTGTTAATACAACACGGACTTCTCTATTACAACTACCCCAAAAATCAATGTATTGTTATCTCCACTGCTTAAATTAATTTTTATTAGTGAGTTAAGCAGTTATTAGTGTATTTTTTGAGAGTTTACCCCACCCTCCAGCCAATGGTCGTCCATACACAGCATTGGTTATTTCAAATCATCCTGGACTATTTATTTTAATATTTATTTACTATTTGGTATATTAATTTTAATCCTGATAGAAAAAAACACTTTATTGAACATTGTAGAAGATAAACAGGTGGACAAGGACTCCAGTAGTTGCCGAAACGGAGAGGATTTGACAAAAGTTAAATTGGTATGCCAAAAGTTTTTATTATTTCGAAAAAACAATACACTTTAATTTTTCACGTTTTTAGGGTAAGTCTATTAAAAATGCAAAATAGTACGAGACGTTTTCTTACAAACAGTTTGTAAGAAAAGGGTAAGGGGAAAGAACGTACTAAGTCAGCTTTTCTTGAAACTGAGAAAAACGCATTTTAATGTTTCAAACTTCTATAAAATCCACACCGTTTGTTAAAAAAATTGTTTTATAAAATAAACTGTAAGAAAAACATATCAGAAAGTAATTCCTGTGCTCTTGGCTTATATAAAATTACTAGAGTCGTTGAAAATCCAGAAAATGTTGACAAAACCCCCTCTGACAGCGGAAAAAACCAAGTAAGTCGGCTGAAACAAATGAAACTTAGCATGAAATTGGGTGAAATTAGGTCTTATACTGGCAAGGTATTCGATCGCAAGGTAGACTTACTTACAATTACTCATTTGTAGGGCAGTTTACTATAAAACCGGACTGCCTCAGGACCACAAAATCTCATCAAACTTTGAATGTCATTGTACTTTGCTCGGGAAATCGGGAGGCGACCTACAATGAATCACAAAAACAAATTCATGAGTACAGTAACTACAACAAGATTCGTGTAAACGACCCTAAATGATGTATAAAAAATAATTACGAGTATATCCAGTAAAACTCACGTTTGTAAGCTGGAGTGGGAATTTCAAAAAGCCGACTTTCTGACAGCTGACTTCTGTCGGGTCCCTTTATTATGCCAGACAACATTGCACCAAAGTAGGTTGTCCGATAAAATATAAGGCGACAGTGTTCGGACGATGAACTAATGATTTTAATGGGTCGGGTTTTGAATGGACACTTTTTCACAAAAATTGGAACCAACAATGAGGTCCAGTCCAGCACCATTTTCCTTGTGACGTTGACCACGATGAAGGGCGATGGTTTACTCCTGCTTGACTTTACCATATCTTTGAAATCGTTAGGTGTTTCCATTTCCTTCTTCATGTTCCATAATCCGACGTTTTTGTCACATTCTAAGTAAGAATGTCCACGTACGGGAAATGTAACTGTAATTTTCTTAAGTCCATGAATTTGATTGGAGGTGACATAGTGTATGAACCGGAACATGGTGTAGTTTTTATTCTGCCCCCCGCAAGAATCACAAAAAATTTCGAGCTCTTCAGCTTCGTCGTCCAAAAAGTTATTGATGAAGTGAAATAAGAATGAGACCACTTCATTCGCCCCTTTCTTAGCAATACATTCATGGTACACATAGAAAAAAGACTGGCCTGTAGAAAGCACGTGAATGTTCAATGAGTACATTGAAAGTTGACGTTTATAACAAACGTCGTTCGTAGCAATGTTTGGTAGGGGAGCGTTTTTCGCAAAATCTAGACAAATTACCACCTTCTTATTATTTTGTCTTGCCACCTTCTTTGCTCTCTTCTTTAAATCATAGAAGGATTGTGCCTTCTTTTTATGTAGAATGTTCATGTTTTTCAACTTATCGATCTGTTTTTTGTCTACCTCCTCGTTCAAAGATTTCATTTTGGTTTATTATTTTCAATAATGAACCTTTGGAATCGACCAAGAAAAAAAAATTTTAACACCCCCTCAAAATTTGATGGTTTACGTTTCAAGGTACGTAAATCCAAAAATCGAATAAAAATTTGGCCGTCCGTCCGCCGTCCGCCGTACGCCATACGCCGTCCGCCGTACGCGGCACTTTTGCCACTTAGCATTGACCGATTTTGATGAAATTTGGTATGTAGGCTCCATTTGGGGTCTAGTTGTGCCCCGAAGCTTTTGGTTGATGTAGGTCAGTTCTAAGGGTTCCAAAATCAATTTTGAAATTTTGAAAACGCCCTAACTCAAAAAATTTTGATATAAAGGTATTGTTTTTCCTTCAATTTAAGATTCTATAGAATTTTTAGAATTTTTTAAGACCACGCGGAGCTCTGTAGGACAAACCGTTCGCTCCCTACAAAAATTTAAGGGTTTATATTGAAATATATATACATGTATATAAATCAAAACACGAGTGTCAATCGCAAAAGAGGCCTAATCTCCGTTCAAATTAGAGCTGACCGAAATGCGATCGACGGTTGGTGATTTTTATTTTTTTATTTTTTTTTTATTTTTTATTTTTTTTGATTTTTTTTTCATATTGGATGGTTGGTGATTTTGTAGACGAGTGATCTATATAGAAAAATAATAAACCATTGTGTAATAATTTGCAGCGTTTCGCTGTGAATTCATCACACTCTGCACATGTGTCCGTACGGGGATATCCAAACGAAAAGTTGAATTTGGTGTTGAAAATTTTTCTATAGGTATCATAAGACACTTTTACTGAGGGATGGAGCTCATGAAAGAGTTTGAACATTTTCATTGTGTCCAATTCGTCTGGCAAATAGGTTTTCTTGCTGTCCTTCAGGCTATAGTGGCTAGTACGACCTTTGAAACTTTTGATGTGATCTATAATCTTAGTCTCAGTACCATTGTCTAGACGTCTGTGAATTGAAGAGTGCATGCCTCTCTTATCTACTGGAGCACAACCAGTGTTTTTCAGACTGGTCTGAAGATACACCAGCTTACCAAGGCTAATACCATGGATTGAACAAAATGCCTTTGCACATACCTGAACGTCTTCTGTTCCACCAGACTCTTGACCAATACGTACTCTGTAGGAAAATGTAGCATGACGAAGCTTAGCAGTCTCTTCACTGTTTCGAATCTTTCTAGTTCTGACGGGCAAAACTGTAATCAAGCCCGCCAAATAGCTGTTCTGATCATCGTTCGATTTCAGATCGTTAAACTTACGTAATATATGCTTCCTTTGAAGCTCACTTGTCGAGGTGTAACAATTCAAATGTTTACAGTTGCAAGGGGTCCTGGTTCGTGTGTAGAAAGTCTTAGTTTTTGTTGACTTCAGACATCCTTCCAGTCTTCTTTCTCTTCTTCGTAGGCTGCTCCACACCTACATCACAATCACTTTCCGAACTCATTATAAGGAAAATAACACTCACAAAATAGAGGAAACAATGCAATACCTACTGGTGGGACACGAATAAACACTTATCACGCAGTGGGAATCACAGGAAATATCACTGTTAAGAGATAATGGAACCGCCGTGGCTCTGGTGGCTGGCCAGGTAGGTAACCAATGACTTACGTATTTCTTTCCCCTTACGCTCGGACATACTCGGTTCTTTCCCCTTACAGCAAAACTTCAAAGGCGAATATGGCTGGACTAGAGTGGTTTTTTTCCCATTTCTGACACCTTTAAACGATGTAGTTACTCACCCTGAATCCAAGATACCAATATCTCAGTTTCGAAAAAAAAGTGACTTACTACGTTCTTTCCCCTTACCCTTCCATTACAGTTACTGTAATGGCCCATAGTTGTATAAATTTCCAGCGTTTTTTTTTTTTTTTCAAACGCAGGAGAGGTATTGTCTAAAAATTAAAAGAGTGTTTGAGTAAGCAACTTTAATGGAGATGAAAATAGCATTTTACAACAGAATACATAGATGTAAACAAATAATAATGGATTGTAAATGTTAGAAAGAATAAAAAAAAAATCACATAGGTACACGAATGGTAACATTGATTTGAATTTAGGAAAGCAAATTTAGTAAGAGTTGTACCAAATGTAAAAACTTTTTAGAAATTTACCACATAATTTCATTAGGTAAACAAAACATGGCTAGTAATTTTTTGTTGAAATGAGCGAAGAGGTGAAATGACACGTGAAACTGGAAGTAACGTGAGCTCCAGTTTGTGTAACGTTAAATAAGGGGGCGGCAAAAAGCGTTCCTACAACGAAGTTGAACCGTTCAAAAGTTTTGGAATGCGATTAAGAAAGCTGTGAACTGCCGTTCTATTGCCTTCCAAATGCATTCCTCTGTTGGAACAAACCTAGTATCATAGAACGTCAACAAGTAGAGTTGTAGGCGTCCTAGTGACTGAAATCCACACTAAACTCAAATAATGTCATTCAAATAACGAACTTAACTAATATAGAAACTAAATAAGAGAAGAAGAAGACTAATTATGCTTGATAAACTAATGGGTAGAATCGTATTGTAAAAAATAGAGAGTAAAATGCTTCTTTTGGTCACTTTTGCATCTTCGTTCTTCCCTTCCCCAGCGCTCCTGTGTTCGACCATGTAAACTAATAGTTTCATGTACGCTTCCTGAGATAGCTCTACTGGAATGACTCTTCATGAATGGAATCAAATTTATTACATTGGAGGTTACGTTTGCAACATGGCTGCCCCCATACAGATCTCTAAATTTTTTGGATGCTTTTTTGAGCAGCACACTATGGTTTTCTTCCATTTCAGTAGAAACCCTCTTTCGAAAATAAATTGAAAAATGTGAGGCAAATTCCCCATTAAATAGTAGGATTCGTTTCTGCTCAAGTTTGCTTCCTCTAGCGCTGAATATCCCTGCTGCTGCATCCTGAAAACTCACCAGTTCCTAGCAGCAGCGCTATTTCTTCTTTGCTGCACGTATTCGCAGCTCGTAGAACCGAGAATGCCACTCTGTGATCTGCCCCATTTGTTACTCAATCTACCTGCCATAACTTTAACAGTTTAGGGTTTCAAAATGAGCCTCGACTGAGCAGATGTTAGGCGTGAATGTTGGACGTCGGGCCTCGCATGCTGCTGTGTACTTTTCGTTTTTTCGCTTCCTCAGCAGCCGAGAAGGTTGTGATAACAAGTCAGCCGCCATAAGAAGAAGCGTAGGTGACCTACATCGAATAACGTATCCATCTTTGGCTTCCATACCCCTCAGCACACCATATCACTCCTTGAGCCTGGAGTTTGAGCATTCGTTTCTGTTATTATGGGTTCCTTGACATCATATCCCCAAGCAAGCATTATGGCCTCCCGAATCAGGTCCCTGACCAATCCTCCCGTTTTGGAGCTTAGAGCATGTTCAATCGTGAAAGGCCTGGTCCCACATTTAACGCATGCTAGAGGCAAGTTACTTGGTTCCATCTGGTATCGGATTCCCAATTCATCTCGAAACGTTGAGGCCAAATTTATGTTTCTGAATGGGCCACATTGAAACCAGCCTGAAGACTCTTCCCCAGAGATTTGGAACACAGAACTACTTCCCTTCTACGATTCGGTTGCAGCCTCTTCCATGCTGTACTTCACGTTCTTGGCTTCAGGTCTGCTGGCTCGTGCTGCCCTCTTTGCTTCCATCCCTTTTCGTCTGTGTTCATCTATATCCATTTCTCTTCGTTCCTGGAAAGATGAAATCAATCCCTTCATCCTGCATTGGAGATCTCGCGAGTCAATGAAAATTGGCCAGAAAAGTACATTAAATTCATCAGTTCAGGCGCTATGACTTGTAAAGATTACTTAACCCTAGATAAATGATCTACGTCATTTTTACTTGTGTTGTGGTGGTGTGTGCTTGTTCATCCCTCCACTCTTAGTTGGGAAATTAGATTGTTTGGAATTTCGGCGGTGAAGTTAACTCGACATCACAAAACAAAACGCTTTGACCAACCAGAAAGCCCTTTTGTTTGTATCGCTCGCCCGCCTTGTTTTCAAATGTTCCAGTTTCTTTGTCCATGAAAACTAGAGGAAAGCACGTAAATTAGTTTCTCTTGTAATAAAATTGTTACAATAACCCCGACTCCCTCTATTAAGATTACCTACATATTTTAGACACTCATTAGAATACCTACATTTTTTCTGAATGTAAGACACTAATATGCGAAACTCAAGAGTAATTTCAAACCACTAAATAAAAGATGAATTAAAAGCAATCCATAATTCTTATTAATCTTCTACATACATAAAACGCCAACCGTACGTATGTACGTATGCACGGAGTGTTGGAAGGGCCGTGGGAGTGGGGAGAGTTGGCGGAATCAGAGACGGGAGGAGTTGGGGGTGGGAGGAGTCGGAGGGAGTGGGTGGAGGAGAGAGTCGGAGGAATCGTTTTTGGCCACTTTTAGTAGGCTTTTCAGCTAGTAATTAATAAGACTTAATTAATAATTAAGACTGACAATTATTGTCAGTAAAGGCATCTTTTACGAAAGTGTTGCACAATCATGTTCTTATCTTTTGCCAGTGGGTGATCAGAAACACAACAGCAAATCGTGTTGTTTGTTCAGTAAAAAAAGCGTTTCACTGTCATGTTTCATAAAAATTATACAGAAACACGATAGTGAATCGCGTATTCACAGTTTTCACGTTTTGATCCTCTTTTTTTTAATAAGGGAAAAACATTTTGTTATATAGCTTTGTTTCGTGCTATTGTGTAGTGACCTAATTTGAGGCTAATTGATTCTCAGATATCCGAAAATCTTTAATTTGAAAAGAGTTAAAATTAGTAACACCGCTGTTAGCAAAATGGCGAAAACTGATTTTATTGATCAAGTGACAATCGATCGATCAGATCAATCGAATACCGAACACATGCAAACTATCGTGCTACAAGATGAGAATTAGGTTGAGATAATTTTCTCTCTTGTACATCTGGCTTTTCGGCAAGGATCGGCTCAACAAGGATCACACCGAAATCGCTCTAAATCATACTCCCCTTTATTTTCTCTCAATTATTTATTATTTTATTTTTTTTTATGACTAACAACTGGAATTTTTGTATTTATTATTTCAAAACAGACGTATGTATTTTATAATAAAATACATTTTATTATTCTGTCAATTTTACTTCCAGGGTACCATCAAATGGAGTCTGATTCACCTCCTCATAAGGTTGTCTCGTCGGCCGACCAACGCTGAGAAAGACGATCTTCCAATCGTCATTGAAGACCTGTTAAAAGTCGAGGGCGATAAACCTCCTCCGTTTGATTGGGGTGCCTACTTGAAGGAAGGTTGGGAAAAATTCAAGTTGCCAAGCGTAAGTTGTACAAATTAAATAACGCAACATAGGTAGGAAATATACATGGGCAAGAGCAGGTCCTTATAGTCCCCCAAGGTGAGTGGAGGAAAGGAAGTGTGCTCACGCTCCACGGCTGGTCTCCGTTCGCCTTGCCACTTTAGAAATTTTGTAGGATGTACTTCAACCAGCAAGTTGTGAAAGAATTTTGGGGATATCCACAAGAATTGTCGTCTCGGGCAAAGTTAGTTCCTAGTACAAGGACGGGTTTTGATGGAAATTTCAACTTTTGTGTTTCAGAGCATTCTAGATCATTTTCATTCATTGCCTATTGGTCAATTTCCTGACACAAACTTTTAGAATTCGAGCCAATTCAAATGATTATATTAAGAAACAATAATTTCTAGACTTTTTCGTTTTAGAGCATTAGTACCAGGTAAGATTATGTGTCTATCTGTAGTTGATTCCCTGTAATGGAATGACAAAGAAATTTACTGGCTAATTTTTTACTGGAATTTTTGGTTTTAAAGTAGGCATTTTGAATAATTTTGCTTCCGAATCTACCGAGGTACTAGTGGAAGTATTGTTTTCACTTTTCAAGGTTAAAATAAAATTTCTTTCCGCGTTTTACGTTTTAAACCTTCCTAAACAATTTTGGTTTCGTAACGTAAGGTCCACAAATCCCTGTATTGGGCAAAATCAGGAAATTATATATATTATTTCCTATATTATACATATAAATATATGCAATGTACGCCCGAGCAAAGTACCAGAGACAGCTGGCAGGAAGGCAGTTGGGGCTCGGGTGACGTCACGTTACCCCCACCCGGCGGCATGAGCACACCTTCTCTACTCTATTCACCTTGCCTGTCCCCTGTATGTACGCAGTGTGTTTTAGCCTTAAGTTGGCCTAAACTTCAGGGTTCGGTTAAAATAATTAGATTTTTAATATTAAGATTAAATTAATTTAGATTTTAAGATTTTTTAAATTTAGTTTTGACGTGATAACGTCTTATAAATTGGTTTGCCGGGTGACACTTCAAGAAACTGCGTTATGCTCACAATGAGACCGAGTGAGAAGGTGAATGAGTTCCAAAGCCATTTTCTCTCCTATTCATCGCAGGAAGCTGAAATTTGAGAGGCAGGGTCAATGGAGAATGCTGAAGGCGCCTGAGTGGTCACTGATCAGCTGAGTGAGCTCCAAGGCCATTTTCTCTCCTGTTGAACGCAGGAAGCTAAAATTTGAGAAGCAGGGTCAATGGAGAATGCTGAAGGCGCCTGAAGGGTGACTGATCAGCTGAGTGAGCTCCAAGGCCATTTTCTCTCCTGTTGAACGCAGGAAGCTGAAATTTGAGAAGCAGGGTCAATGGAGAATGCTGAAGGCGCCTGAGTGGTAACTGATCAGCTGAGTGAGCTCCAAGGCCATTTTCTCTCCTGTTGAACGCAGGAAGCTGAAATTTGAGAAGCAGGGTCAATGGAGAATGCTGAAGGCGCCTGAAGGGTGACTGATCAGCTGAGTGAGCTCCAAGGCCATTTTCTCTCCTGTTGAACGCAGGAAGCTGAAATTTGAGAGGCAGGGTCAATGGAGAATGCTGAAGGCGCCTGAAGGGTGACTGATCAGCTGAGTGAGCTCCAAGGCCATTTTCTCTCCTGTTGAACGCAGGAAGCTGAAATTTGAGAGGCAGGGTCAATGGAGAATGCTGAAGGCGCCTGAGTGGTCACTGATCAGCTGAGTGAGCTTCAAGGCCATTTTCTCTCCTGTTGAACGCAGGAAGCTGAAATTTGAGAAGCAGGGTCAATGGAGAATGCTGAAGGCGCCTGAAGGGTGACTGATCAGCTGAGTGAGCTCCAAGGCCATTTTCTCTCCTGTTGAACGCAGGAAGCTGAAATTTGAGAAGCAGTGTCAATGGAGAATGCTGAAGGCGCCTGAGTGGTCACTGATCAGCTGAGTGACCTCCGAGGCCATTTTCTCTCCTGTTATTATTATTATAATAAAAAAATTTATTATAATAATAATATTATCCTTCTTCCTACTATACGAATGAATATTAACATTAAAATTATTTTACCACTCAAAGTCGTTGTCACGTAATAAAACTTTCGCCCGTATACCGACTTTTTTAGATTAATTTAGATTTTAACTTAATATTAATTATTAGATTACGTATGAGCAACCTACTCGCACAAGGGAATTTTCGCTGTTTTTTGATATTTTTATAAAAATCTAATTATTTTAACCAATTATCCAGTGAAACCAGTAAATAAATATGTAATTGACGACGTACCGATAACCGGATGCCTTGGTATATTGCATTGTATTCAACCAAAGAACTCAACCAAAAATCTACGTCATTTCAACTAATCAGAAGTAAAAGGATATGACCCACAAACTCGCAAATAACCCGTATAAAAGGAGAACCAAGAAATAGAAGGATTAGTATCAAAAACGGAAATACACGCAAGCTGTGCCATCAAATGACCCTACCAAGGTATTACGACACATCCTGCAGTCCAGGGTTATGACAATGGTTAGAGGAGGAAGTGGGAGCCAACCCCTTATCATACTCAATGCTCCTGATGATGCCTAACGGCGAAAACGTTCGAGCATGAGTAAATTATATTATGAGGAAACGCCTAATAATTCCTCCCCTCGCCTAAATAGTCAGGATTAACCTTGCGATTGGCAACGACAACGAATAAATTTCAAGAGTGCCCTAGCTCAAAAATTCTCTAAATAAAGGTATTGTTTTTTTCACCAATTTGAAATTTATCGGACGATTGAGATAAAATGCTACTTACATAACTTACTCGGTAGTTTTTCTTACTCAATTGTGGAAAACGGAGGATAAATTCAATTTTGAATATAGCTTCATATGTAATCAACTTCACGAATAAAATACAGTTCAACATCCGTTTTTGAGAGAGAAAAACACTTTATTGAACATTGTAGAGGGAATGAAGGTGGACAAGGACTCCAGTAGTTGTCGAAACGTAATGGATCTGCCGAAAGTTCAAAATGAGTTGCCAAAAGTTCAAATTGGTATGCCAAAAGTTTGCCGAAAATTGAAATTGATTTATGCCAAAGGGTTTTTTGTTTTTGCGAGCGTGCGAGCAAGCGAGCGTAAATGTGGAGGAGTTAGTCTTGTGGGAGCCAAATTGCTGCTCCATCCTCCAGTCCGAGTC
Organism: Apolygus lucorum; assembly: GCA_009739505.2. NCBI lineage: Eukaryota > Metazoa > Arthropoda > Insecta > Hemiptera > Miridae > Apolygus > Apolygus lucorum. Next base: position 54,358,300 of record CM019178.2, on the reverse strand, counting down.
CTCGGACTTGTTTCCTTGGGCCTCTTAGCCTCATGGAAACCGCTCGATGACGGAGAATTGAGTTTTCACTCGCGTCCACATCATTACTTGAGCGTAGGATTTGGACCATTTGTTGGCAAGGCGTAAGGAGGCATTCTTTAGAAAAGCGTCATACTCTTTATGCAATGCTCCATCGCATGAAATTGCGAGTGGCGTGAAAGACCCTCTCAGATCTTCGGCTATTCTGTCATATTTTGCATGTTTAGCTTGGGCAGCATGGCGAGAGATGGTTGGCCAGTCCATGGAAGTGTAAGATACTGCGTCAGCGTTTATAACGCGGGTATCAAAAAACGCAGGTCTCTCACGGTCCCACACACCATGAACCTTCATGTCTGCTACCAGGCCAGGGCTGCCATCAGCACTTTCACGAAGAACTGGTTCTGTGACAACACCGTTCCATGCGAGGCTTGCTATTTTGGCGCATTCGTCCCGAACCAGGTCGTGTCCCTGTTTGATCAGGCCGCCCTTCATACAATTGAGGGCGTGGTTCATGTCCATGAGACTCCCGCATCCGTCGCACCATACTGGCAACCCTCTTGGTTACCAACCGTAGCGAATGGCTAGTGCGTCACAGAATTGGGAAGATGACAAGTCGAAGTTGTCTGCTGCAAGTGGGACGACGCTGAGCCATTGTGATGCCTCCCTAGTCCTCCGAATGGTCCTCTGTTGCCTACTGGGTAGTGATGTCAAAAGCTGCTCGCTAGCTGCAAGCTCAGTGGTTTTTCGCTGTGTTGCCACTTCTCGCAAATTTGACACCACACCCTCTTCGTACTGGGCAACATCCAAAGTTCTGCCACTCCTTATGGCATCAGAGAGTGGCGCTGTGGCTTCTCTGGATGTCTCGTATGCCATTGAAGCCGATTTGACGGGATTTTCAAGAGCTAGGCCTCCCAGCTTTGTTGGGTATTCGAGAAGCTCTTGTAAAATTCCTGCCTCTCGCCCAAGGATGGCAGGAGCCAGCTTGTTTCGAATTGTGTCACGCAAATTAACGTACTCCTCTTCAAATCCGCCCACCACTCGCTGCATATAGGCCCATTCCCGCTGGAGAGCTTTGGTGAAGGCTGTGTGGGCTGCTTGTGGACTCTGCTTTGCTGCCTCGGACATCTTTGAAACACTCTCGATCCATCCACTTATCTTTGATTGAACGAATTGACGTTTTGCTTGAGTGGGCCCCACAACACCTCCTAGGAATCTTTGTGAATACACCACTTGTATATTCAGACCTGCGAACTCGGAATTGGCTGCTTCCTCCATACCCGGTTTGATGATAAGGAAGCTCTTGCGAGGTTCCGGGTAGTACCCCCATTTGGGGCCCTCTTCTTGGAGGAGTGAGAGCCACCGGCGGATACTTGTTAAGCTTCCTACACAGGCCGCATCATCTGCATACCAATTTTGGATGCAATCTGTTCCTGTCAGGTGTTGTTTCAACTTTTGTGCGAGTGGTAGTGTACCTACAGCATACATCATCATGCCGAGCGGGTCACCCTGTGTAGTACCCTCTCGGCTCAATAGATGTGAGTTGCTATTGCGAAATAAGGTCAGTGGATAACCTCGGTAGGTATTGAAGAGGAATCTTGCACAGCGTGGCCACAAAATTCTGGAGTTCCACAACGCGAGAGGTCGACTTACTGAATTGAAAGCGTTAGTGGCGTCAATGAGCAACAGTCCAGATTGTTCATTCTCATCGAACTCTTCAGACAAAGCATGGACTGCTCCTTCTACGCCAGACTTAATCCCAGCGCCTAGTTGGTCGCTGCCACATGCCTCTCGAAGGTCAATTCCTGTGATCATGGCCATTGTTTTAGCACATATACGTTGGAGCACTTCCCCTATTCCAATCGGACGGACTCCAGGCTTTTTATCAAGTGCTATCCCCCGTCGTGCCAACAGAGCTTTTATCTTGTTCCATTCAACAACACCGTTTGCAAGGCATCGGGTTAAACCTGCAACTGTTTCTCTTAATCGGGTGCTGTGAGCTCCATATCTAAGTAGCATTGAACGCCACTGTTCTGCATCAGTCCCGCTAGGACCAGCACTACCATTGAGTCGATGTGCTGTCACTGCAATGTGTCGCTCAGTGACGTCAACGTCACTCATAGATGGCATTGTCTCGGCATCCAAGAACATCTCTGGGCCCGGAACTGACTGAGGGGGATGTTTACTCTCAAGAACCTCGAGTACTGTTTGGCCACTTGTTGTCACAGACTCCGGTTGTAATACTCCTCCACTTCCAGCACGATCTGTGATCCATCTGGTCGCTTCCCGCAACCTTCCACTGTGGACTAATCGTGTGAACACCCGTATCTTGTGATCCTGGTCTGGTTGCCTCGAACGCGTTCGCAGTCCCCTGTCGCAGCGCTCTGCTTCCTGTACCAGTCCGTCGATCCTTCCTTCGACCCATTCGTCCAGCCGTTTGCTTATCAGCCTTCTTATGTCTGGTCCCGAGCTTGTCATTTTGTCTCTCTGCAAAACTGTAGCACAGAATACAAATATCCGTTCAGAGGTTTCATTTCCATTTACCACGAGCTGTATTTCCTCTGATAGTAGAGAGACAAATCTGCGCCCAATGGCTCCTTGGGGTAAAGTGAACTGTTTCCCCTGCAAGGCCATGGCTCGCCGCCAACGTTCTGACCAAATTGAACTCCCGTTGCCCTCTGTGTTCAGGAGAGGGGCTCCAAAACCAAGAATGAACTTTTCTTGGATAAAGCTTGGGACACTCGTTTCACTTGAGTCATCGTGTGTGACCTCATGATCTGCTGGGATTGGGCCTGTGGACTGGTTCCTTGACCGACAGTGACGTTGATGATTCAACAGTCCTCGTCTTCGGAAAAATTCCGAGCAGTAAGGACATGGAACCAATTCGGAAGTTGCTTGCGAATCTCCTGGCATCATCCCATGGTTTCGAGCAACGTGAAAACAATAACAATCCAAAAATTGTTTTCTTCCGAAATCGAATATCAAATTGCAGAACTTGATGAAAATCGGATCCTGCTTGCTATTAAATTGGAAGGCGAACGAATCAAAACGAAGCTTACCCTTCCACCGGTAGTTTGTGCACGTTTTCGGTCAAGAATTCAAAGGTTTTTCAGTCGTTTTTGATGAAAAAAAAACGTAGAGCTCGTGAAATGAGATGCGTTACTTAGATCTCATCCGTACATCATAGAAATCTCAGTAGAATCGAGTTGTATCAGCGACAGGGCTTCGGGAACAGCGCAAATCCATCAAACGTTCATCCCGCAACAAGCTGACTATTTGGGCATATTGGGTTATTATTTTCAATAATGAACCTTTGGAATCGACCAAGAAAATTTTTTTTTTAACACCCCCTCAAAATTTGATGGCTAACGTTTCAAGGTACTTAGAATCCAAAAATCGAATACAAATTTGGCCGTCCGTCCGCCGTACGCGGCACTTTTGCCACTTAGCATTGACCGATTTTGATGAAATTTGGTTTATGGGCTCCATTTGGGGTCTAGTTGTGCCCCAAAGATTTTGGTTGATGTAGGTCACTTCTAAGGGTTCAAAAATGAATTTGAATTTTTGAAAACGCTCTAACTCAAAAAATTTTGATATGAAGGTATTGTTTTTCCTTCAATTTAGGATTCTATAGAATTTTTAGAATTTTTTGAGACCACGCGGAGCTCTGTAGGACAAACCGTTCGCTCCCTACGAGAATTTAAGGGTTGGACGTACAATAAATCAGAAACAAGTGTGTGAATCGCAAAAGAGGACTAATCTCCGTTCAAATTTTAGTTGACCGAAATGCGATCGATGTTTTTCTTCATGTTGGATGGTTGGTGGCTTTGTAGACGAGTATAGAAAAATAATAAACCATTGTGTAATAATTTGCAGCGTTTTTTTCCGTAGAGCGCCCATCGAAATGAACAGGGATTCAGAGTAAAAACTTTGATTAAAAAATAAAGTCAAATTTCGGAAAGTTTGCTTTTTGACTTGATATTTCCAATTGTTTTATTTCCGAAGGATCTTGGTTTTGAACTACAGGTAAATAACAGGAGTTGTGTCAGTTTTACCTAATGACACAAGGTTGAAAACACGAAAAAACTCTTGAAATGGAAAAAAAACTCAGAATAACAGGAGGTTACAAATATTGCTTGGATACATTTTTTGTTGGTAGTACTGTTTGGGCCAGATCCTCCGCCCCTCTCAACCAATTGTACCTGAGAGTGCGAACATGCGAACGCCTTTTTTTCTCTCCTTGCTCTCTCTCTCGCCCTCAACACCTTGACCGCTTCACACCGCTCCCGAAACGTTTTTTTGTTATAATTCAAAATCTCACAAAACCGCACCAAATTAATATAAATAAGGATAGTATAATCATTCCTTAAAGTATTTGGCCCATCTGGCGATCAAGTGTCCAAATTAATTACGCGCTCCTCCCTGGACTTGATTTTCCCCATCATTCCTGATTTCCTCATCAACAAGATCTACGCCTCATCCATCATCAATCTACGCCCAGGGGCCCCTGAGGTAACCAGCGCGCTGCCAACAGGTACTTCTCGAAATATTCATTTTCCTAAATTCCTCACCTAATTAACTTTTTATGTCCCAAATTCAAGAATTCAGTCCTATCGAAAATTGATAATAATACAGTCCATTTCCCGATGCAACAAGTACTTTATAGAATAGAACCCTGAAGTGTTGACCAACTCAATTGTATAACAATTCCTTAGGGTTCTAGTTCTGTCGTCGTTAGTGATTGAAAAACTGCACAACAGTCTTAAGGTCTTTTTTCTTAAGGTCAGTCGCCGTTCGTTCCTCGTTCCTAGGTTTTTGTTTCCCTAAATTACCGGCGCTCAAACTTTAAAAGTTGTACCTAAATTTGAAATTTTCGAAATTCATTAGTGCACACCCCGAGGGAATTGAAAAACTAAAATATTGTCGCTAGAATCATCAAATGATTGCCAGCGAAAAATGGAAAAACCTATTCAGTTAGGGTTTTCCCATTTTTTGCCGGCAATTATTGTTCAATTTTGATGATTCCTACGGGGTTTTTTTTTTTAGTTTTTCAATTCCCTAGGCCGGTGCACTAATCAATTTCAAAAATCCTTGAAAATTTTAAATTGAGCGTCGGTTCTTGAAAGAAATACAAACCCGGAACGAGGATCGAACGGCGTCCGACTGAGACCCCCTCAACAATGGGGAGAATCGAATAGCCCTTGAAATGTTTTCACTTTGTCCTCATTCTAGTTAGTGAGCTCGCCACTAGGCCGATTAGGTAACACTAGTATAGTAACCGATAGAGTCGTTGTTACTCTACCGATAACTGTACCAGCTGCTCTACTTTACCGGTTGTTCACATCAGTAAGCGCCATCTACCGAGGGTTATTATTCTTGTGTCTACGCTCAGGTAAAATTGTACTCAATTTCGCCATTCTGGTCTGTAAATGGCGAACAGAAACAAGAACATTAGAAAAGTAAGGAAAAGTTTTGATTGTGTTTTTGGATTGATGAGTAAGGCCCACTTTCACCAAACATTCAAAACGAGTTTAAACCAAACGAGGAGAGAGATAAACGACGTTCAGTAAAAATCGTCTTTCACCAGAGCGATTTACGAGTTTAAACACCATCTTGGGGGGTTCGAGTTTAAACGGTCGAAAATCGGCCGAATAAACTAGGGAACCTCGTTTAACTACCAATTCAATATGGCCGCGCATTGATTTGTGATTGTTTTCGAAATGAAATTGCGAATTATTTTTGCATTTCGAATTATTTTTGACTCGTCTGACGATGACGACGACGTCGGAGTCGAATCCTGGATCAAATTCCACATTCCGAGATTATGTACATTACTGAATTCCCTCCTTTCCAAGCCCCCAGTCATCCAAGTACTCGACTAGATTGACAATCGCCTCGAGTTCCCGTCATAAGTTCAACACGTTAATTTAAAATGAATAATGGTTTTTTCAATAACATAATAGTGCAACCTACATTCCTTGGTTGTTTCTATTCGGACCAATTATACAAATTGACCATCATAAAAGACCAGTTCGACCAAAATAAATTTTTATTGAGGTGAAATCGGGGGCCCTCATCTTCGAGTTTACATCCATCGGTAATCATTCAAATTATCGAAGTAAATTCCTACCGTTCAGAACAAGGCGGCGGTCACTGTGTTTCACTAGGATACATCAAGGAAGGTACTTGAGTCTGGAGAAATACTGGAGTTATTGCGCTCGTTGTGGCTCAAAGTGATGATGTGTAATAACTCAGTAGGTAGGTGATGAAAATATTCAGCAAAACAAAACGAAGGGAACCGGAAAACTCGAAACAAACCGCAGGAATCAGCAAATAATAAAAACAAGGAATTCGAAAAACTGACACTGATAAAGATAAACAAGGCGGCAATCTGCTGATATCAAGCGCGGTTGTGGTTGTTGTTCAACGTTTCTATTGCCAAAATACTTCATAATGTCCAACTTTCATTCGTTTCGCTCAACATTTCAAGTTTAGACAAACTCGATTGTCTTAAACAACGTTTAACGATGATTTGGGTTGGTGAAAGACGCTCGCCATCTTGCCGGGTTTATTCCTTCAGATTAACTATTAACGCGTTTAGCTAAGCAAGTTTAGAACAACTTTTGGTGAAAGTGGGCCTAAGAAGAGATGAGTAGGGAGGAAGAAAGGCGAGAAAAAGGCCCTAGGTTAGGAGTTTGATGGGCAGGGGGAGAAACCCAAACATCAGAGTTCCTCCAATCATCAGACCTACAAAAATTATACCTTATTATTCTTACGCCTCTTTGGAACCTTACGAATCTTTATTGTTAATCAATTTTAGGACGATGAATCTATACTGTTTTCTGACGAAGAAGACGACCGCAATGATTTCGATGGAATCTCCTCGTGCTCCAAGGTGACCAGTTCCAAGTTCAATCCCTTGCTCCCGAAATCGAGAAAGGAATTGAAACCCAAACTGACATCAAAAGAGAATGATAAGCTGAGCGAAGATAAATTTCCGAATGGGAACGATGGATCAACAATCAAGTGGAAACGCCTTGGTGGACAGACCCCTTGTACACTGAAAACATCCCTAGCAAGCATCCTGTGGCTAATTTCTGTCAGATATGGTAAACTCCACTGTAAAATCTACCTATGACACGATAATCATGTTTTCTTCCTACGTATTTTAAAGTAAAACGATGTTCCAGGTTGAAATCCGAGAAAGATGAAGGTGAAGTGAGGATCATTCACGAGTACAAGATCGTTGAAGAAATAATTTTCGCTCTCGGTACTTGCAAATGGGTTACCAACTTATTTATTTAACTGTAGAGATGGAATCTACTCAGTCAAACCAAATATATCGATATCTAGTCTTTCGTCTGTAAGTAAATAAGAAACTTCGTACATTTCCTGATATTGGTTATTAATAGTTTATTGTTGTCCTCATATGGGTCATTTTCCCAGAAAGGGCCAATCGTTGTCCAGAGAAGATTCCAAATGCCCATTTATGATTTAGGCGTTTAAAAAAAATTCTCCATAAACTATCAACTTTGTTCTACTTCGGGCAATCAATAAAATATGCACTTATTTACGCTAAAATATAGAAATTAAAGTTTAAACAGGTAAATGTCCAGTAATCTGCCATGTCCGGACCCCTAGGTAGTCAACTTTGCTTGAACACTGTGAATCACAGTTGCAGTCTGTCCGTCGGACTGTCAACAAGTTCCCGTGGCTCTTCTGAGTGTTTTGATAAAATTTTGTGGTTTCACATGTGAATTCAGTGCTGCATTTTGGTGCAATCATTCACCCTTACACCATGATAGTTGGCCAATAATTCCAAGGTAGTATAACATATGAAATTATACTAATTAATCGCCTTAATCGCATCCTTATCTGGCTTCTCCAGGTCACCTTCAAGACTATCTATTTGACCTTGACACGCGCCTAGAAATTTGCACCTATTTGACCTTGGCACGGGCTCTGGGATTACCTCATTTGACCTTGACACGTGCGGTTAATTTCAGCTACGAGAAAGTTTGATAACGCAGTGCGTAAATAGACGTACTTACCTATCCTAACTATTGACCCCAAAAACGTCTGTGAGTTGCCGTGGAATTTTCTCATTCTCGGCTGGAATGTCGGGGTCTGAACAAATAACGGATTTGGTAGATCGAATATACGAGTATTCTCTTCATGTGGACGATCCAGAGCTTGCTTGTATTAAGGATGATCTTATAATACAAATCAATAAATTAATCAATGATTTAGTTGGTAATGGGCATTTCAATCTACTCTGCAGCAATATTTGGAGACTTCTTCACGTTATGAACGATCGAATGGACGAATTGGATGGAATGAAAAACGAAGTGTCCACTCTTCTTAATGCTTACAACACAACCCGTGTGTTGCATAATAACTCGATGTCAGATTATCTTCGCGTTGAGGACCAATGGGAAGAGGAGAAGAGAGCTATGCAAAATTCGATAATTCAACAAAAAAAGAAAATAAGGCAGCTGGAAAGTAAACTCATTTCTGTACCTCCTGCACCCGAGTACAATGAAGCGAGTACCGAGACTTATCTAACGGACTTTATGAAAAGCGCGTATACCCAAACCCCTCTCACACTCGAACAAGAAATGGCAAGTTGTATGAATACTTATGAGTATCGTGATATGATAAATCTAAATGACTCCGGAACAACTGGAAAATTTTCAAGTGGTGAGTGCGTCGAGAGGGCTGTTCAGGTGAATTTGCCATTTATTCGTAGTGTGGGTAAAAAAGTACCTAGTTGCTCATCAGAGTCGTTGGATGCTGAGGGATCCTTATCGGATGAATCGCCTCCAGTCATCGCTCTTAAAAATCCCATAGACTCCCGTATTGCCTCGTCGAAAATTCTTCTTCGTAAAAAGGCCATTCGCACAAAGAAACTGCCGCTGAAGGCTAGTAGAAAATTACGAAGATGTGAGAATGTGTAGGATTAGTGCAGCCCGAAACTCAATGGGCTGGTGGTGTCTAAAATTCTATAACGTCCTTCCTGAAGACATAAAAGCCTCAAGTTTAAATAGATTTAAAAATATTTGCAAAAAACTCCTAACATCTATGGCACCTTTCAATTTTGACGAGTATTTCGATATGATGAGTAAGCAGTGCATTAATAGATTTGAGTCCTGAATTTATGTTTTATTTATTATTAAGTTTTTTTGTCAATTTATTTATGACTTATGCTGCTGCCTGAGGAATAATAATAAAAGTACTCAGTCAGTTCAGCTTATAATAATCTATGTTTAGCCTTTAACTTTGTGATACACTTGTGATTCTTGTAAATTTTGCTGTGATATTAGGATGGGGATTTTTGAATATTAATGTTGTATGTTATATTGTTTTGTGAGTGGTTCTTTGTGTTTACCTCATGTATTCTTTTAATATTTATCGAGTCACTAATTATAATCAATTACTAGTCATTTTGCTTTTCCACTCTAGTCACCCATGTTCATGGGCGTTTGGCTGTTTGTCCCGGTCGGGGTGTCCTGGTCGGCCCGGGGGCGGCCCCTTGTCTGGTTTTCTGCCATTGCCCCTATGGGCATATGTCGGGAACCGCCATGGTGGGTGGGTCCGGGCCCGGCTGGGTATCCCTGGCCGGGCTTAGCTGCTTTTGTGCATGGGTGGCTTTTTATTTATTTTTTTTGTTTTCTCATTTTACATTTCAAATTTCACATTTTCCCTCTCCTTTTATCACTGTTTTGTTGCTTCACTGTTTTATTGTTAATATTCACATTGTTTTATTGTTGATATAGGCTTTACAAATGTTGACTATTGTCACTGCAATTTTTTTTGTTACATGGCAAATAAAACTATTATTATTATTATTATTATTATTAAAAAGAATCACCTATGAAAGCAGCGGCCTGAATTTGTAGTGATTCTTTATTGCATATATCTAGATATGAAAAAAATGGGTTTGCAGATTTTTTCAGAAGCAAATAAAGCGAGCAGGAGGATAAAATGTGCTTGTCCGGAGGTTTCTGTCTTTAATCTGCCTTTTTTGTGTTTTCGTATTTTGGCGGCTTTTTATCGTTTCCCGCGGTTTTACTACCACTGATTACACATGAGGTTAGTCGTTAGGTTATCAAAGAAAGCGGCGGGAAACGTATTTCTTCTATGTGGAGGCGTGCACAAGTGGTTTCAGTTGCAAAAACGTGGTGTCACAGTCACTGTCTGTCTTTCATCTGCCCTCTGTAAGAACGGAAAGAAATCGAAATTAATTTTTCTTTTTGGTCTCTAGTTCTTGTTTCTACCGAGCTGGTTCCAGCGATATGGTTACACTTCAGCAGAACAGCACCAGAACGCGGGAAAAGTTGAAAAACCTAAGTCCCACCCAGGAACTTGTGTCTTTCATCTGCCTTTTCAAAAGACAAAAAAAGACTTTTTCAAGTTGTTAACAATTTAATTTGAATTTTCCGTTGCGATTTATAAACTTTACATTTTTGGATCTCAACACTGTATTTAGCAACCGTAAAATCCCCTGGTAACAAGTTTTGGCTCGAAAAAACCGATAAATCGAGATTACTTGGTTACTTTCGGAGGTTTCTAGGTTGCTATCAGAAAAACCGTGTTCCACGTTGGTTTAACCCTTTTCTACACCTGCGTCCCGCCCTGGTTCAATTTTTGGAATAACTCCCAGTTCTCGCTACTCATGGAGATGGGGAGTATTCTCCTTTACGCGGAAACCACGCCAATAGGTTTCTTTCGATAGGTTTTCTTCTTTAATTTTTAATTAATTAATTAAGCGTCCCACTGTGTGTTTTTTCGTCGAAATTCAATCAGTATGGTGTGAGGTTAATCCCTGATTTTTGGCAGAACTTGAGTCGGACTTTGAGTTTTTTGAAATCTTGGGATACCGATTGTCCCTTTCTAGGGAAATGACCCATATATATTATTATATTATTTATTATATTATTATATACATATTTTATTAATAGTTTGTTGTTGTCCTCATATGAATTTTGCTACGAAAACAATTTGATTTCAGATCCGGTTTCGATCAGTGATGGAATCTCAGTTCTGCAAGTATCTTCCGCACATTGCCACCCTTGTCCAGTTCGACACCACCATATCACACATGAATTTGATGGATCAAGGACTCAGCAACACTTATGTTGCATACGCGAGAGCTATCGGCGAAATTTTGAACAATTTCCGAGTTGAGCTCGCCGCCACCGAAGCATTTGCGAGGAAAAGAGGTAAATAAATGGATGGTTGGTCCAAACGACTTTACAAAGTAGGGGTGAATACTTTACCTCGCTGGAATGTGAATCTTTGAAGATAGTAGAAATGATTCTGTTACTCTATTACGATTCTAAGTACTCCGGGTAGCTATAGAAGTGGTGATGATGCCAGTTTCTCTCAAATTTAACGCACATTGAGGGAACCATTAAATCAAACACATCGAGTTCGACAGTTTCACTCCGCTTTTCAGGCTTTGAGTTTGTTCGACTTCAGCATCTATCTGTTGTGATCAGCTACCTCTGCGCATTTCTGTCCATCCACTTCCTTGGCTCAAGTGGTAGAATCCCCGATTCAGAATCGGAACGATAGGAGATCGATCCCCGGTTGCGGGAAGTTTACTTTTGATGATTTAACCATGTGGCGCAGTCGTACCGGACCCGATTGGTCTCCTCAGCATTTCTCTGAGAACAATCATTCATTGAGATTAGGTCATTAAAACAACTACCTCCCAAGACATGAGTCGAGCCACCGCCTATTCGGACAAACGTTGAAGTCAGCAGATCCCCCGCCCCATCAATAAGGAACAATAACAAAAACTCCGAAGCCAGTCAAAAATGTGCGTTCTCATGGGTTGTAAATAGGGACGGCACGATACTCCAAAGTATCGATACTTCTTTCGATACAGTATTTCTCAGGAAGTATCGATACCCGATATCTTTTCGATACCGATATTATTAGATATCGATACCTACTTCGATAATATCGGCTCAAAGTATCGATACTATTGATACTTCAAATTAACCAACGAATGATTTCGCAAACCAAATAAACTAAGTTTATTTTAAGTTTTTAAGTTTTAAGTTTTTTATAAGTCTTATAAAAATGAAACTTATAAATTATAAATACTAACATTATTACTATATCAATAAAAGTAAATAATTTAAAGTGTAGTTAATGTCAGTGGTAATTTAAAATATCATAAAAGTCAATAATTTAAAATTTAATAAAAATGAATGATCATTTCATTTTATATTTATTCCTATTCTTATTCCCAAGAATTCACAGTTCCATGAAATGATTTTTTTATCTACTACAAATTTGATAATATTTATTATCGAGTCATAAAAACAAAAATTTGGCGTGAAGTTCATTTTTACTTGAATTTGAAAAAAGTAAATCAAAAAAATTGTTGTGAACTGAACGATGATCAAAAGGAACTCGAACTGTTCAAGAAACCCAGAGAAATGAAAACCGCAAAAAATGGGCGGTTACAGGGAGATAACCTGTAGAAAGTTTTAGAATATCGATGAAGGATTACAGAAGCGGTATATATACGATATATCGTTTCGATTGATACTATATTATAGTATGGTATTTTTTCTGAGTACTTAATATTTGGTTTCCTTTTTACCATTTTACTTTGGCAAAAATATCGATAATATCGTCAAGAAAGTATCGATACTTTCAATATTATAGGCTTAAGTATCGATACCAACATATCGGTATGAGTTTTCTATCAAAAGTATCGATACAAATATCGGTATCGATACCAAAAAAGTATCGATACTCCGATATATCGGTGGTATCGTGCCGTCCCTAGTTGTAAAACGCCGGCCAAAGCTGCCTCCCTAACTAGGTAACAGAGTACCTAAGATTTCCTGCTTTGGTAGCGTTTTCTACCTGAAAACATTAAAATAGTGTTTTGAATGTTACAGAGAGTATCATCACCATGCGTACGATATCTCATCGACTTCGCTCATGGCTGGAAGTTGTAGAATTTCTATCACACATTCATTCAAAGGCGATTTACCTCAATTTCACCAAAGTCGAACCATGGAAGTGTAGTCTGAGGTAATATCCAATAATTTCTTCTCTGTTTTTATATAAGTTTTCAACATAATTTTGGTTTATTATTTTCAATAATGAACCTTTAAAGTCGAGCGAGAAGAAATTGTTAACCCCCCTCAAAATTTGATGGTTTACGTTTCCGGCACTTTCCTTAGTTACCACGGACCGATTTTGATGAAAATTGGTATATGAGCTCCATTTGGGGTCTAGTTGCGCCCCGAAGCTTTCAGTTGATGTCGGTCACTTCAAGGGGGTGAAATTTTCGTATTCAGAACTGTCTCAGGTCCAGCTTCACAAGTGATAGCAGGAACTATTGCAATATACCACCAGGCACTGGATCGTAAAAGGATTCGAATGAGGAAGACATCCATTGTAAAGAAGGAAGAGTGGGAGGAGACCATCCGTAGATGGCAAGCAGACCTTTTTGTGAAACCCGTGTACTGTGGACAGCCCTCATAATTGACGATCTAAAGGCTTGGCTAGAGAGAAAACACGGTGAGGTGAATTATTACCTGACTCAATTCCTTTCAGGGCATGGATACTTCCGCTCTTTCTTAGTAAAGATTGGGAAAGCTACTGACCCAGAGTGCAGATACTGTGGGATAGAGGAGGATGATGTCTGCCACACCTTCTTCACATGTCCTCAATGGGAGGATATGAGGAGGAGTGCAGAAGAGGTCATCGGGACATTGCGTCCACACACAATCATACATGGGATGATTAGTAACAGGTCGAGCTGGTGTTGTGATCAGCTACCTCTTCGCATTTCTGTCCATTCGCTTGTGATGATACAATCACTCAAGGACGGATGACCCTTCCCGAGTAGGGAAAGAGAGGGGTCGAGGTCATGCGATAAGCTAGTATTGTCGCGATCGCCGCTCGATGCCCCTGTTCCCCCAAGTCTGGCCCGCTTCACGTAAGTTATTATTGAATATACCTCCTTCATTCCCGTCAGATTACGTGTCTTATTTCTCCCCAATTCCAAGTAATTAGATCTCCGACTGGAGATCATTACATGGTAGCAGAGCGTGGTTACGAGAAAGTTAAACGTGTACACGATCCATCTACACGATGGCGGGAGGTTATCAGCTGATTAGGAGGTCCGTAGGATTGGAACAAAATAATCGTAATTTATACTACGCTCGGGATACCATGTAATGATCTCCAGTCGGAGATGTGTGATGCATATGAACACCATGGGACAGTAAGAACTCCTTGAAGGTATTTGACCGAAATACAGAAGCATTGTCTGCACAAATTGTCTGGCAATACCCAACTGTGGCAAAGATGTGCGTTTGAAGTGCCGCAATTATGGTATCTGTGGTCTGTTTTTTTAGCGGTAGGAGGTAAGTATAACGTGAGAAGCCATCCACAGCAATCAAAATGTGGGTAAATTGAGAACGGGTTCGGGGTAATGGACCAGCAACATCAAGGTATAAAAGTTGCATGGGGTGGGTAGGATCTGTTGAACTTTGAATGCCATAGGTTACCTGTGCATGTTTTGACCGGGCACAGACCAAACATGCAGAGACTCTTTCGCGTACTTTGGCATATAGTTTTGGATAATAAAAATAGGATTTGATCCTTTCAGTGGTTCTTGTGACCTAAGACATTCAGACGTTGGGAAGGGGAGTTGTCAGGTTGTGGTCGAAGGGGAATGGGGATGTGGTCAGGGGGGAATGCAACTGTGGTTGTGGAGGCATCATACCTGAGGCCAGTTTTCTTGAAAAAATCCAAGCCACCCAGTACATCGTGAGGAAGCTGGTCAAGCAAATAAAAGGTATGATCCCATCGGTGGGAGCCAACTGATACAGGTAAGGTTACAGTGAACCGGGTTGTTACCTTTGGGGGTGCCCAGGTTACCTTTACCAAGCCGTCTCAAACACCAAAAGCCCCCCTCCAAACCACCTAAACCCACTAACAATCCCCCACCTTGCAGTGACTTCAAAGGAGAATTTTCAATTACCTGCATATTACCCATATGATGTATAATTTTATCTAAGACAAGTTTCAGTATTAATTTATCTGTACACTTTGAAGAACTCTGTATTCTATCTTAATAGGAACATCTATGTACCCCGTAACACACCCCCTAACATACCACATCCCACCCCCCCTGGTCTCAGTCCCTAAACCCCACAACTTGAAACAAGGAGGCAAAAAGTCAACATCAATTCCCCTGGGGTTTTCACCCACTTCGCCCACACTGACCCTGCAGATCACTATTAAGCAAAAGCACGGCTCCCACAGACCAGCCAACTGTAAACTGTACACTGCAGAGCGCAACAGGTGAGCCAGGACGGTTTCCCCAGGGATGCCTCCCAAAATTCATCACCAATTAAAATTTGCCGTCACCAGTCCCCTATATGACCCCAAATTTTTTCACCAGGGGGGGAGTGTGATGATACAATCACTCAAGGACGGATGACCCTTCCCGAGTAGGGGAAGAGAGGGGTCGAGGTCATGCAATAAGCTAGTATTGTCGCGATCGCCGCTCGATGCCCCTGTTCCCCCAAGTCTGGCCCGCTTCACGTAAGTTATTATTGAATATACCTCCTTCATTCCCGTCAGATTACGTGTCTTATTTCTCCCCAATTCCAAGTAATTAGATCTCCGACTGGAGATCATTACACGCTTCCTTAGCTCAGTGGTAGGAGCTCCGATTCAGAATCAGAACGTTAGGAGATCGATCCCCGGTCGCAGGAAGTTAACTTTTGATGATTCAACCATGTGGCGCAGTCGTACCAGACCCGAATGGTCTCCTCAGCATTTCTCTGAGAACAATAATTCATTAAGATTAGGTCATTAAAACAACTTCCTCCCAAGACATGAGTCGAGCACCCGCCTATTTGGACAAACGTTGAAGTCAGCAGATCCCCCGCCCATCAATAAGGAACAATACCAAAAACTCTGAAACCAGTCAAAAATACCCGTTCTCATGGGTTGTAAAACGCCGGCCAAAGCTGCCTCCCTGACTAGGTATACACGGTCGAGGGAAGTTAATTTTTGATGATTCAACATTGTGGCGCAGTCTCCTACTCGAATTTACGGCTACAATCAGGAAACAGCGAAATGAAATAACTACTTAGTTGCTTGTTAATTATTCATTTAAGTAACAATGATATTTGAGAAAGAAAAGAAAAGAAATGGGAGCGACACAATCAGAAAATAAAATGGAAATCAACAAGTCAGAAAAGCTAAGGCAGGTAGGAGAACTTGAAAGGTACTTACCCACTTCAAAAGAAACGACTTGAAGATAGCTGTTTCCTGATTGTAGCCGTACATTCGAGTAGGAGACTGCGCCAAGTTGTTTTATCATCAAAAATTAACTTCCTTTGACCGGGGATCGAGCTCCTACCACTGAGCTAAGGAAGCGAATGGACAGAAATGCGAAGAGGTCGCCGATCACAACACTGGGACGCAATTTGTCACAGCAGTCCTCAAAGCAAAAAAGGTGGATGGAAGATGGGAGGAAGAAGAAGAGGAATAGGAGAGATCAGACTAGTGAGCAGAAGTAGAAGCAGCCTTTAGGGAAAATAAACCAAAATTGGCTCACCCTGAAGTAATTCTGTCAAGTGGTTCCGGGGTCCTAAGCAGAGGTAGTGGGGTTGGTATGCCCAAGAGGTGAGAGAAAAAATAGGGTCAAATTGTCAAAACTCCCTTTCTCAAATCCGCTTTTCATCAATTTAAACTCGTATAGAATTTTGGTGTATTATTTTCAATAATCAGCCATTGGAATCGACCATGAAAAAACATTTTACCCTACCCCCCCCCCCCTCAAAATTTGATGGTTTACGTTTCAAGGTACGTAGAATCCGAAAATCGAATAAAAAATTTTCCGCCCATCAGCCGTACTCAGCGCTTTCCTTAGTCACCATCAACAGATTTTGATGAAATTTGGTATATGGGCTCCATTTGGGATCTAGTTGCGCCTCGAAGCTTTTGGTTGATGTCAGTCACTTCAAAGGGGTGAAAATTAAGGGTTTAAATTTTCAATAGTTCCCTAGCTCGAAAACTCTTGAAATAAAGGTACCTGAGAAACAAGGTATCTCCTTAGAAACAAGGTATCGTTTTTTCACCAATTTTAAATAAGATTGCATTTTTAGAGACAACCCGGAGCTCCGTAGGACAAACCGGAGGGACAAGGGTCGGACTTAAGAAGTCAGAAACACGAGCGTGAATCGCAAAAGAGGCCTAATCTCTGTATTACTGTCATTGCCAATAAATTTAAATCTCCGTTCAAATTTTAGCTGACCAAAATGCGATCGTTGTTCGTTTCTTTGAGTTGTACTCAGTTTTGCGTCCTTAGAAACAGTCAGTAATCGACTTTCCTAATAATTAGGGCATCTTCAACTTCCTGTTTCTTCGAACTGAGTGTGAAGCGTTTATTTCTTCCAAACAGGGGCGTCGGGTGAAAATATTCGTCAGGCAAACAGCTAGGCTGCAAATTATTACACAAAGGTTCATTTTTTCTGTATATATCATGCGCCAGCAAAGAACTCAGCTTTGTCATTGTCACCACCTACCGACCATGTTTTATCTTCACAATCAAGTTTATTTGGAAGATCTTCTCGCTTCACACTCCATTCGAAGAACTAAAGAATACCTTGGTTTAGAAATTTTATTACTAATTGCTAAGGAAGAAAAACGAGTACAACCCAAAGGAACGAACGGTGATCTCATTTTGGTTAGCTAAAATTTGAAAGATAATCAGGCCTCTTTTGCGATTCATAATCGTTTTTCTGATTTATCGTAAGTTCAACCCTGAAGTTCTCGTAGGGAACGACCAGTTTGTCCTCAAAAGCTATGAGTGGTCTCGTTTGATTCTAAAAATTCAATGGTAGGTACCTATCTTTAATTTGTGAAAAAACAATACCTTCATATCGAGAGTTTTCGAGATAGGGCGCCTTTGGAAGTTACATCCCTTCCATTTCACCGCTTAGAACTAACTGACATCAACCAAAAGCTTCTGGGCACAACTAGACCCCAGATGGAATCCCATAAACCAAATTTCATCAAAATCAGTCCATAATAATTAAGAAAAGTTCCGCGGACGGACGGATTTTTTTATATTCGATTTTCAAAATCTACACGAACCTACCTAAAACGTTAACCATCGGATTTTGAGGGTGCTCAAACTGTTTTTCTTGAAAATAATAAAACAAAAAAGAGACTCTGAATTTAGACCTAATAAGACGAGAAACCTTCATTCTACAATGTTATGCAATTATTTCCAAGTATCTAGCAACTAGAAAAACGATTAGTGTTGCGGCGGGAAATGGACTGTATTATTATTAATTTTCGATAGGACTGAATTCTTTAATTTGGGACATGAAAAGTTAATTAGGTGAGGAATTTAGGAAAAATGAATATTTCGAGAAGTACCTGTTGGCAGCGCGCTGGTTACCTCAGGGGCCCCTGGGCGTAGATTGATGATGGATGAGGCGTAGATCTTGTTGATGAGGAAATCAGGAATGATGGGGAAAATCAAGTCCAGGGAGGAGCGCGTAATTAAATTTGAACACTTGATCGCCAGATGGGCTAAATACTTTGAGGAACTGATTATCCTATCCGTATTTATATTAATTTGGTGCGGTTTTGTGGTGATTTTGAATTATAATAAAAAAAAACGTTTCGGGAGCGGTGTGAAGCGGTCAAGGTGATGAGGGCGAGAGAGAGAGCAAGGAGTTCGCATGTTCGCACTCTCAGGTACAATTGGTGGGGGTTGAGAGGGGCGGAGCATCTGGCCCAAACAATTAGGTACAGAGAAATACAATAAAATCGGGAACGAGACACCATCCAACGTCAAACAGCTGCTATTTGCGGCGGCGAAAGAACGAACTGCTTTCCTTCCTTGAGATAATGTGGTTGGATGGATATTAATTTAATTTTTAAGTTAATCAGTATCCAAGGCTCATCTTCCAAGTCTTCTGCATTCAAGGTCACGAAACAGTTTTCCGACTGTTTGCAACAGCTGATAGCATGATAGTGGGGGTATAGCAATACTTGACCCCGCGCTGACCCCCCGCCGATCGTCGCCTCTCACTCTAAACATTCCCGAAAAATTCATTTTTTCGAACTGCTTGCCTTGCATCGCAGAGTACCGTAGACAAGCCTTGCATCGCCCACGCTAGTTCGCGTATCATCCACAACCGTCGTAGTTACCGACATTTTCAACACTCTGGTGTGTTGCGGGCTAGTATCCAAGACAAAATACGTACTTTCTTATTCCATTCTCCTATTTAATCTAACTTCCTTGATAATAACGAAATAGTCCCTAAATATTATAAAAGTTTTCCAAAATCGGCTAAATATTACTTGCAAAAATGGAAATATAGGAGAATTTCAACAAAAATTAATTTTTTTATTTGCATATTTGTAGTAAGGCAAACAGTGTTTGCTATGTTTGCCTGGAGGAGGCGCCACTGCTTCCAAATGACCTTGATTGTGAAGTAGGCATGTGGTAGGCAGGTAGTATCTGTGGTTGGTGACAATGACAAAGCCGTGTTCTTTGTAGACGAGTGATTTTGTGTAATAATTTGCAGTTGTTTATAATCGAATCAGAACTCCGAAGGACCAACCGTTCGCTCCCTATGAGGTCTTAAAGTTGGTATGCAAGATTGAGAAGAACCGCGAGTGTGAAAAATACTAATTTTCAGTGTTTTATCAATACTGTCGTGGGATTTGTGTTACAGATTGCTGAGCGTATTGCTGAACGAAATGAAGCTCATAAGCAACAGTAAACTGAAGAAAATTGTTCTTGGTTTGTTCCTGAATTCAATAGAGATCTTTTTACACATCATCGGATGTATGATCAAAGGCACTGGAAACCCTGACCACAAAAACGAGTTTTTAATTTACGAGTGAGTTGACAAGTTACTCCTTTTTTGTCAAAATCGGGTGTTCCTTGAAATTCCCCAGAGCTTTCCTTTCAGTCCTTCAGATTCCTACCAATTCACTTGTTTCTTGCATTATGTTGAATCTAGGTGCCGAGACAGTAGAATCCTCAAAGTCCACAAGTACTCCTCATTCCTCTGGGAACAGAGTATAAGCCCTTCCGAGTTTTGGGACCCGTTCATATCATCCTGTTACCGTGCCATCTCGTCTACCCATTTCATTACTCAGTTGGACAAGCGATCGACATTCCGCACTCTCAATAAGGACGTGGGTAAGTATCCAAGGGTAAATTATTCATGATACTTCTCAGCTTTCTCTTAATTTGGGCATAAAGGACTCGGTAGCAGCAAAGACGAAGGAATCCCAATGCCGTGCGGCAGAGGGCAGACGATTGAATGGGTTGCTGGAGACAGAAAATCGCGTTCCACAATTTTGTCCCCACAAAATTCGAGTGAAGGACAGCCCAACCTGCTCACTATGCCCAACGAACGTAATGTTGACGACCAATAATTTATTTGACTGTCTTCAACTCGGGGACATAAGGTCAAGTTTTCTCCCTAACTTCACTAGATGGCCGAAGATATCCAGACTATTGGGCTGCAAGAGGCCGCATGGCGAAATAGCCAATGGCCTAATGGCGTTGGGTAAAAAAACTCCTTCATGGAGGGGGACCGCACACCAACTTTAGCAAATTCGGATTCTACGCAAGATTTTATGAATTTTTGACTCCTCGTTTGTTTTTGCTTCCGAGTCTACCAAGGTAGCGGAAGCTTTGTTTTCACTTTTCAAGGACGAAAAAAAAAAGTTCTCCAAAATCAAAATTTTCACTCGCGTTTTGCGTTTTAGACCTTTCTGAACAATTTTGGTTCCGTGTCTGTCTGTCTGTGTGTCTGTCTGTCTGTCTGTCTGTGTGTCTGTGTGTCTGTCATGATTTCCTTGTAACGCGCATAACTATACGAAGTTATTGTCCGATTTCGATGAAATTTTCAGGGATTGTGCGGGTTGGTGTGTAGACGGTCCCCTATGAAAATCATCATCCTCGGACTGATAGAAGCGACTGCGCATGCGCAAACGTGAATTCCTTGTAACAGCCATAACTTCCACATTTTCCATCCGATTTAAATGAAATTTTCAGAGATGTTACAGATTAGTGATTAGATGGTCCCCTATGAAAATCATCACCTTCGGACTGATAGTAGTCACTACGCATGCGCAAACGTTAATTTTCTTGTAACGGCCGTAACTTCCACTTTTTCCATCCGATTTCAATGAAATTTTCAGGGATGTTACAGATTAGTGTTTAGATGGTCCCCTATGAAAATCATCACCCCCGGACTGATAGTAGCCGATGCGCATGCGCGAACGTGAATTGCTTGTAACAGCCATAACTTCCACAATTTCTACCCGATTTCGATGACATTTTCAGGGATTACGCGGATTAGGTTGTAGATGGTCCCCAATGAAAATCAAGGCCTTAAAATTTACAGTAGCCTCTGCGCATGCGCAATCGTAAAATGCTTGTAACAGCCGTAACAGTTGCGTCTGAGGTGAGGATCTCAAAGCCATTCTACAAACCCCTCTGTAGATCAGTAAGCAAAGTACTGGACTCATACCCAGGAGTTCTAGGTTCGATTCCCAGACTGACTATGAAATTTTTTGATTCCAATCACTACCGCACTTACATTTTTCGTCCGAATTTGATGAAATTTTCTAGGATTGTCCAGATTAGCGTGTAGATGGTACCCTATGAGGGTAGTGAAAGGTACTTAGAGATTGGTGTTTTCAGATTAACTACTATGCATCGGATCATCTATATAATCGGGTTATGGATACGAGGAAGCTATGTGCCACACCCACTTGGTAGACGTTTTTTAGGATGTCCCACAGTAAGACTTTGGCGTCCTTATGCGATCGATCTGGGGTGAAGTTGGACAACACTCAACAGAAAAAGAAAAAACCACACAGTAATCCGTTTTAGACCATTCTGAATCCAAATCCGCGAAAAAAAACCATAGGTGTATGTCTGTGTGTGTGTGTGACATAATATTGTGTCGTCGGCCCAGCCCTTAGTTCTCAACCGATTTTCGTGGTTCTTTTGGTTTATTATTTTCATTAATCAACATTTGGAATCGACCAAGAAAAAAAATTTTAACACCCCCTCAAAATTTGATGGTTTACGTTTCAGGGTACGTAGAATCCAAAAATCGAATAAAAATTTGGCCGTCCGCACGCCGTACGCGGCACTTTTGCCACTTAGCATTGAACGATTTTGATGAAATTTGGTATGAAGGCTCCATTTGGGGTCTAGTTGTGCCCCGAAGATTTTGGTCAATGTAGGTCACTTCTAAGGGTTCAAATTTGAATTTTGAAATTTTGAAAAAGCCCTAACTCAAAAAATTTCGATATAAAGGTATTGTTTTTCCTTCAATTTAAGATTCTATAGAATTTTTAGAATTTTTTGAGACCATGCGGAGCTCTGTAGGACAAACCGTTCGCTCGCTACGAGAATTTAAAGTTTGGACGTACGATAAATCAGAAACACGAGTGTGAATCGCAAAAGAGGCCTAATCTCCGTTCAAATTAGAGCTGACCGAAATGCGATCGATGCTTGGTGATTTTAATTTTTTTTTGATTTTTTTTCCCCCTCTTCATGTGGATGGTTGGTGATTTTGTAGACGAGTGATCTATATAGAAAAATAATAAACCATTGTGTAATAATTTGCAGCGTTTTTAGTTCGTTGCGGAAAACTATCTAGTTGTGCACTACGTCGCCGGAATTTTGAATTTTGCCTTAAAAGGGGGGTTAATGCTCAAAAAACGTGCATTTTAGGGCATTATCTTGTGTACTCTGCCCAGGCCTCAATTTCCAACCGTTTTGAGTGTTTCCTTTTGTTTTTGTTCGACTCATAAATCTTCCAAATTGCACACTATTTCACCAGAGTATCAAAATTCGAAAGAGGAGGGGGCGAGTGGGGCGATAATATTCTCAAAATATCCGATTTTCCAATATTTCGCTTCCTTTATAGCTTACTAATTGTATCCAAGCTTTGAAGTTGAGGAAAAATTCTCATTATTCCTCCGGATTTTCATGAATTATTCTCTGTCCTACCATGGAACTATTAGTGGTGCCAACATGGTGCCAGAACACCATAAACCTCATATTTCATGGTTTTTTTTTGTGTGTGTGTGTTTCACCTTGAATACGGAAATGAACTGACTGCCGGACTGCCTACTACAACAAATTGATGAAAGTTCAACGTTACGACGTATTTCCGCTTTGGTGCCAGACCGGCACCATTGGTGGCATCGGTGAGGGGGGGGGGGGTGAACTCGAATTCGCATGTTGGGTGTCGTAGATCATGGTTTTTAAAATGCTCTTCAAATTCGAGGCTCCCATGCCGCTAGAAATGTTATGGTGGATAATTTTGAAGAGGGGGGAGGGGGTCAGTATTTCTTGCCTAAAATACTTGATAAATTACATCGAGTGAACAGTTTTTTCACTTACCAACTGGTATTAATTGACCTAACGCTTATCCAATGGGACGGCCCCTGGAATGCATGCATTACTAAACAATATGTTTTAGCGCGCAACCCGTTCCGCGAGCGCCCAAAGTTGCCTAACTACCTGAACTGCGCGAAATATGAATTCCAGTAAATCCCAAGCGTGGTACATGAATTTCCATTGTTTTTAACGCTGATTCACGCGATCTCAAGTAATTCATGAAATTTTGTGTAGAATCCAAATTTTCCATAAAATATTTTTTGAAAATAGTGTTTTTCCTACAAGCGATAGTACTTCAGCTACATTTTGTACGCGTGATATGTTCATTTTGGAGGAGAAGCGTCTCCAGTTTCTGCAGGCATCTGTCCTTTGTTAGGAGCGTCTACTTCCTACTTCCTTGATGGACGATAATCGCTCTAGGAATGCAACTAGGGACCACAAGAGGATGACAGTTGATTCGATTGCTCACAATCGACTCGGCGCTGGCTCAGTACCTGTCAGGGGGAAATAAAATCTAGTAAACCAAAACTTAAAGCTTGTTAGGAAGCTTAAGATGTGAATTAAATCAAGAACTTCCTGAGTGTACGATACGTTAAACCGATCAACTCGAACCCAAGTTGTCAGGAAGTGTCCAGTTCCATCCACGTCTCATCCCTGTCGTCAGCCAGTCTCTATTCAGCCTTTGTAGCAGTCAGTCAATACATGCATACCTCTCTCGTTTTTCTATGTTTTTGCAACCCATTTGCTCCTAATTTCAGACTGCTTCACTCGAACTATAGTGAAGCAGTTTCTGGTGACTAATGAGGAATTTCACCGAATTCTGTTTGCATTTTTCCTGAATAGTTGATGGTGTGGGATAGATGAAAATGGGGTTGATTTCGGAAAATAAGTCTCCTGTTATTTTTGGGAGACAATCAAAATTTATGATTTCAAAAAATAACGGGGAAAACGGACTTCTTCAACGTGAAGCGGGAACACTCACTGATTGGCTGTTTGGATCGCTGTCTCCTCCCAGTGTTGCCCAATGGTACGAAGAAATCGTGTTATCTAAGAGGAAAGTTATCAATCAAAAACAGGAGAAAACCTCATTTTCCCCATCTTGCTTTTTCTATTTTTTTCTTTAGTTTTTCGATTTCGAACTTTAACGTTTTTGTGAAATGTTGCACCTGGGGACTATAGATTTCACGATCTCAGCGCTTCAAGCGGCGGTAAATGAACTATTCCAGGATGATGTCATCCTCCCGATTTTTTTAAACGTTCATATTTTCTACACTGTTTTGTTTATTCGTCAATTAGGAAGTACGGGCTGAAAGTTTGCCGTAAGGGGTTTTTCGAGGTGTTGAATCCGATTTTGGGGTCAAAAATAGGAAATTCCGACATGGTGAAATTCCTCACTCTTTGTGCCAGAAGGGTAGTTGCCACCATTGAAAAATCCTCAGATGCTTCAGAACGGTTCAGCAACCCAGATGATGATGCACATCAGACGATGTGGCGTCAGACAACGACATCCACAACAACAGTGTGGCTACAGTCGTTGGGGCGTCGTTGTTTGGCGGTGGACTTTGAACTGACTTCTGTGGGGGGTCGTGGGTAGAAAGGCTCATTGCCAGCAGCGTGCGTTTTTCGGCGGCTGGGGCTCTCATCGCCCCCCTTGCCCCAACCCAGGGTGGTGAGGCAATGGGAAGCCATGAGTGAAATCATCAGAACAAAAAATTCTGATCTTCCCTTTGGAAGACAGCTGATAACGTCCGCAACGCCAGGAATGACGGTAGGACGTAAATCCAACCTGAAATGATTGTTTACTTTACTTTCACTTACCTTCGATGAAGTGAAAAAGAGGACACATTGGTTGGAGTTTCATTATAATACCTACCTGGCTATTAGGATTAGGATATTTTTATAGGTTAATTTCGTCAAAGGTCTACCTTTGAATGCCTCTATACACTGACACAATCAAGTACGTACACTTTCGTTTAATTTAATTTCAATTTTATTCTTTCAAAATTATTCCTCTTCTTCCCGTATTTCGTAATCAATATTGTTAGTGACTTCCATTTTAAAGTTCTGCACGCGTTTCTTCACAAGTACCTATTGTATTTTTTATTTGGCAGGTATTTTGTTGTTTGACGTGATTGAAGGCTTGAAGACGTGTATTTCTCACACTTCAAGCCTCGTGGAAGTGGAAGACAAAGTGACGATGATTCCCCCTACTGCCAAAAAACTGATTGAGAAGGAAATCAAGACGCCTAGATTCAGCTGCAGGCATACTAGCACAGGAAGCATGATGGTAGCCAAGATTTTTGATGATTGTTATAAGCCAAAGCAATGTTTGATTGTACAGGAAACACCTACAGACAAGTAAGTTGTTAAACGAATCAATCACTAAGAAATTTGTAGCTTTTAGAGGTGTGTTGGTGCAGTTCTACAAGCACTGAGATACCGAGTATCAACTTCTATCAGTTCCACACAGTGACCAAAACTCAGCCCTCACCGGTTCAGTTCCATGTGCCATGGACAGATTCCACAGACTGAAGCTTGATTCACATGGAAACGGAAAAAAAGGAAAGAAATATTACAATCTAATTGGCTGATTTTCCCTGGTTGAGAATGGTGGCCGCCATCTTGACAGAACCCGTCGGCAGAAGGAATTTTTATACCGTCGTCTGTCTTCCGCCCTTTCCATGCGCCTGCCCAGTGGTTAGGAATGATAACCACGACTGGAGGTTGCACTAGGAGTGGCCAACTGTCAATAGTACCCAACAATCGATTGTTTTGATACGATCGACGGGATTGATGCGTTGAGGAGTTGAGATAATGTATTCCCAGAATTATTGCAGAATCCCAACTGTGAATTTTCCAGAAACATTGTTCAGCTGGCATTCGTAAAAATGAATGAGCATGTGGGAAAATTGAAAATTCCAAGAGCAATATTACGCCTTTGTTGAAAAAAACCATCGAAACTATCGATTGTTGGAAAAAAAATCGATTGTTGCAATCAAGAATTGAGCACCCTGAGGTTTCACGCTCGTGCTTCATTTGTTTGTCGTGCTGTCCTTTTCTTGCTCTTTTTTTCTTTTTTTATAATACAAAATTAATTTCAACGAGGAATTGAACGTCAAATTCAAAACACAGTCAACAGAGGTTACAGATTAGAGAGGTTATCATTTCAGAGGCCTCCAGAATGGAAGGTTATCATTCCATCCTTTCCATCCATCATCCATGTGAACCTTCTGCCGACTCCGGCTACCCCCTCCACTGGTTTTCTCGTCTTTCCGTCTTTTCCGTTTCCACCCTCTTCTGTCCCATGTGAATCCAGCTTGAGAAGATGACGGATCATGGAATGCTTCTGGACCAGGAAGGGATCTTCTGAACCAGTTAGTATGGAATTTTTTTCCAGTTCAGTTCCATGAACCGGGAAGCGCCTTTACTGATTAAACAGACCGAAAAGATATCATTTCATGGAATGGCTTCGGACTGGGAAGGGATCTTCTGGACTGATTAGGATGAAAGTTGTCTCTGGTATTCTTGTTCTTATGTTATGTTCTTAAATGGCAACGAAAAATTATTCCTTCCATGGAATGTGATCTGTTCAAAATGGATGGAGTTGAGTTAATCGTCACTACAGACTACTATTCCCGCGTATTGCAAGTTGAGATCATGAGAGTGGGATTTGACGCCCTTGGAAGGTAGTACTGGTAATGGAACTGTTATGACCCACATTCACAATTACTAATTAGTTCTTAAATAAAGTAGTACAAGAGGATCCCTGAGTGAGACACCACCCGCAAGGGAGGGACGAGGTACGGGGAAAACACGTCACATGACGTCACCCTTCCACCTCTCTCTCCCTCAACTAATCTCAAGAGTATATAAGCTTACTCAGGGATGCTCCTGTATGCCTTCTAGTCCAGTCTTTCGTCTTGTTCATTTCGCTCTCCAACTTCTCCTTCATCAAGGGATCTCCTCGAAGTATTAGGCTCGATAGGTAAATCTCCCGCACCCCGTCGGTAGGTTTCTTTGAAACGCTGGGGCTGATGGGCTAGCCTGCACTTCCCAGTACTCCGCATGCCGGTCTGGCTAATAAGCCGCTGATGCGAAAGTACTGCAAGTTAGGATAGGGACTTTTCTCTCTTCGTTGAGTAGGGGTTAAAGAAAACACAAACGCCGCATCGAGAAGGTCATCTCCTTCACTCGACGACACGCAAACATAACCGGAACCATACCAATAATTTGGGCCATACCATCTTTGTCACTGTAATTGTTCCAGGGAATTGTCTGTACCGACACACCCCTACCGTAGTCATCATCTGAATTGCCATTCCTCGTCGAACATCTTGTTGGGATGGTCTACATGCGTATCTATTGTGTTTACACACTGTTTCCTTTCAGGTTCATGAAATGTTTGGAAAACTGCGATCTAACGACGTTCCCGATCAGCATATTCATCGCCAAAGTATTTCCATCTGTAATTCACAAACACATGGAGCCAGTGGGGTTCGCCTTTCATGCTCTAATCCACGAGTTTAAATTATTGGAACATCTTCAATGTTTGAGGAAGGTTTTCTTCCTTCAAATCTTGGAACCATTTGTGTTTTCTCTATTCAAAAAGGTAGGTTACCTCAATCAACTTTTCTAATAAAGTCATTTTAACTAAAATCTTGGTTAAACTATAGGTTTTCCAAGTCAGATTGAGAATTTTCCACATAAAATTGAGAATTTTCCAAACCAAATTTAGAATCTTCCAAATCAAATTGAGAACTTTCCAAATTAAATTGAGAACTCAGAATTTTTTGACACAGGTATAATATTTTGTAGAAGAGACGAAAAAGATGTGTAATGCAAGATGGAAAGGATTCATTTTTTTTCAAGTTCATATTAAAATTATGAAAATTATGAAGTAACTGTAAATTCAAACTCATCATTAAAAAAATTGAAGATGAAATTAAAGAACGGCACTTTTTGTGAAGTGGAATTCCAGCAGCTGCCTTTGGAAGTTGAACCATCATATCCATGACCCAATTTGAGCAGTCGGTGGTTCTGATAGTTCCGACACCGTCAGATATGACATCTGACAGGATGTTTTGTTGCCCTCCAGGTTCACTAAATATAAATGGGTCAACGACCGAAGATGTTTGCGAATCCCCTCCAAAAAGGAACATGTTGTTGATTGTTTCCAGCCATCTGGACGAAGGTAGGTAGCGACAATAGAGAGTTCCTAGTGGTTTTTGATACGGCGTGACGTATTACACACACACTCTCAACATGGAAGATTTACTTCTTCCATGCTCTCAATCCGGCGCCAGATTGTGATAAGAACACGCCGTATCCAATACGGCGCCGTATTGTTACGGTCGAATACGTCACAAGGAGGCAATCCGGCGCGCCGTATTACAAACATGGCGGACGATCCGGTTCCGGCGCGCCGGATCTAAGCCGAACCAAACCCACTAGGAACTCTCTAATGTGAGGGAAGGGGCTGCAGACGGGCTAAGTGCAATAGGATAGAAAACCTATATGTGGGTACCAAGTTAAGGCCTAAACGGCTGGACGGATAAAAAAAAATTGTTTTTAATTGTTCAGCAACTTTTGGATTGTGCTATACTAACGGATAATCACTGTTCGTAGTTTCGTCGTTAGAAATGGAAAATTCTCAATTTGATTTGGAAAATTCTCAATTTGATTTGGAAAGTTCTCAATTTGATTTGGAAAGTTCTCAATTTGATTTGGAAAATTCTCAATTTGATTTGGAAAGTTCTCATTTTGATTTGGAAGATTGTAAATTTGATTTGGAAAATTCTCAATCTGACTTGGAAAACCCATATAAGTGAAGCTTCTTTATTAATTATCACACCGTTTCAGATAGTGCAAAAGTCTCAAAGATCGAACATTTGGACAGCCACACTACGGGAATGTATTTTGGAACATTACGATCAGAAAACCGCTGATCAATATCAGTGCATTGTGAGTCAAATCTCGCTTATTGAGTCCAAACATCCCAAGTTCGTGCACGAATCCTTGAGCTTCGCCAGAATTATTTATCAAGTGAGTGAGGGTGTTGAATCAGGTTTGTTGTAGGTGTGATGAATTACTGAATGAATGAATCTACGGAGAACCTCTCTCGGAGGTTTGTTTTAAGGGCCTTCATGAGTCAAAAAATAGGTTGACCAAAAAAATTTTTTTTTTGGTACTGTTAAAATCTCCGTTTTGTACAGATCAGTTTGATATGCAACACTATGGGGTTCCAGAAACCAAAGGGATCCCAAATTGAAAGTAATAAGCCGTAAGAGCTGGGCAGTCTGCTGAGCGCTAGATGCCTAACCCTCCTACTGCCTGACAGGGTGGGATTCACGAACATGGAAATGAAAATTCTCTTCTGAAAAATCAATTATTTATAATTTTGGTAACTTCATACAAGAGGTGAAAGGCAAAAATATTTACGAATGTCATTGTCATAAGTTAGTGCGCACCAGAAGAGTAGGAAGGGCCAGCTTTATCATCGACTTTTTTGAAGTTTTCATCCAGATTATTTCGTGAACTTCTTCGTTTTTGCCTCTTTTTGAAAACTTTAGAACCACTTCGAGGCATGATATTGTTATACCTAATCGAGAACACGGAAAAGTCAATATACGAGGATGAAAACTATAAGAGCGATCTTCAAAAGTAACAGAATGAAAATGCGAAAACACAAAGAATGCAGTCACGCTGAAATATCAAGTGACTGCAATTTATCACCACCTGAACCTCTGAAACCTATCCTTCTTCTTCTTCTTCTTTTTATTTTCATTCACAAGTTGATGAAAAGCAATGAGTAGAACAAATCTCGGCATCAACGCCGCGCGCGCTGCGATAAGAAACCAGAGCTGCGATCAGAGACTCGAGGTAGGTAACTTCTTTCGCCGTTTTATCAAAACTATGTTTTCGCGCAGGTTAGGAACATTTTCTTCGGCTGAGTTCAACTTATCGAATTGATTCTTTTTTTGTTCTTTAGAGGAACAGTTGCTGAATAGATTGACATTTTTTCAACCTCAAATCCGGTTTTTTCTAACCTCAAAACAAATGAGTGTGAATTCAAAAATGAGGGTGTGGGATCCTTCGTCCCATAAATTGAATTGCTGAGTGCAAAGGGCAAAAAAATGTCAGTTTGGAGAGGGGATGTGACTGTACAGAATAGAAAAAAAATCATGAAATTACCTAGAGTGATTGTCGAGAAAAGGTACATCAACGATCATACAAAATTACATTGACTCACGAAGGCCCTTAAGAACACAAGTAAGCTGGAGTTTGAGTTTCACTCGAGTATCTCAAGTAGGTTAGGTTAAAGATTTGCGAGTTGTATTTCGCTAACTACAGAATGAGTGTCTCGATCTCTTATGAATAGAAACACTCGTACATCCAATGCAGTACAATGCGTTTATTTGCACGGGAAAAAAACATAGCAAGGAGTTGCGACCGAACTTATTATTAGTGCTATGGTAGTTCAAAGAGTATTTGTTTGTTTATTTGTTTATTTGTAGAAAAACGGGCAAGCGCAATTACAAAGTTCAGGTAATGGGGAATTTGCCTCAATTTTAGATTCTGGAATTTCAAGTCAAATCCTATAATAGGGCCCTAGAATAACGTTTAACACTAGGAATAACCAAGGGGAAAAAATTACCGTAGGAGAAAATGCCTAAACAAGTGAAGCCTCTGTTACAAAACACCGCGAAAATCGAGGAATATTGTTGACGTCATACGAAAAAAAAAAACGACGCGAAAACAACTCCGACAACAGACAGAGTTCTAGCACCGCCACACAAAACGATCCAGTGAAATGGCTACTCGAATAATGTGATTCAAATCTTGAAACTAAATAAGAGAAGATGAAGACTAATAATGCTCGATAAACTAGTAGGTAGAATCGTATTGTAAAAAAGTGAGTAATATTGTTTCTTTTGGTCACTTTTGTGTCTGGGTTCTTCCTGCCAGATCGTGGCGCACTCTTGTGCGCACTACTCGGAAGCTAAAAGTTCGTGTATGTTCCGCTTCTGTGGTAAGCGCCACAGAACCTCCTTTGAAGTCAGATTGGTAGAATATCCGTTACGTTTCAAACATGGCTGCCTCTTACACATTGCCACCACATTTAAAATTTCCATCTTCCTTAAATTCTCTAAATTTTTTGGATGCGTTTTCGAGCAGCTCACTATGGTTTTATTCCATAAAAATAAACCCTCATTCGAAAAAGAAAAAAAAAAATGTGAGGCAAATTCCCCATTCAAAATAATGGATTGATAGGAGATAACAATTAAAGATAATAGAGACACGTGTAGCTCAACACAAAAACAATAACAATTTCAACTTATACTAAGGAACGTACATAATAATATTATCATATTATAATTCTATCATATTATCATATTATAATTATTAATATTATCATAATATCATATTATGATAGTGACTAGGATGGTTGGAAGTTGGTTAATTGGTGCGAGTCGATTTGAAATTTGAAAGTGATGAGGTGAAAAAGTCCAGATCGGGGTGATTTGCTAATATTGCGTTCATTTCGCGGGGGATCCTTGAAAGTGGTCTGTGGTACAAGTAATTTGTTGGATTGAACGTGATGTGAAAGAGGGAAGCTGAACGAGAATAGAATTGAGGTATGGAAATATTTATCTGCGCTAGAAGAGTAGGGGAGTCGACGGTTCCATGAAACAATTTGCACAGAAAGGCCAGGTCAGACCATCTGCAACGGTCCTCCAGTGATCGCAGGTTACACTCAGCCAGTAAATCTTCGTAAACAATAGAGTATTTTTGTAATTTGCGTTTCGTTTTACACGTATCTACTCACACACCTGAAAAGTTCCTTGACGCCAAAAGCCAACTTTTGGCGTTTGAAAAAATCCGCTGTCTACGCGAGGGTGCGCTACGTGAGGATAACCTCAGAGTGGATGGAGTTGTTTTTCATCTTCCATGGACTACCCAAGGTATTTTAAGGTTGAACAGAAAAGACTATTTGTTTGTACCTACCACTACCTATCCACTTTGTCATTAATATTGAAGTTATTTTAATTCAATTCTCATTATTGTTTCATATAATAATAATAATATTTCACTTGAACCAAAAATTGAGAGCCAAAACAATAAAACCGGGAAAGTAACAACAAATCGTCCTTATTCAGGTCTACCAAAACCAGGACTGCAACATGCCCTAAAATCGATAAATTACCGTCAAAACCCACAACAATATATAATATATATGCATACTATGCAGTTGATTATTGATAACTATTAAATAATATCTATAATGAAAAAAATTTCTGAAATGGGGTGCTTTTTCACTAGCAGAAACCTTAAATAATCATCAAATACTTGCTCAAGTTCCTCCTCAGTGGAGGAACTCTGCCAGATGGACTCACCTCATGGACTCCATCCATTCTTCCATAACTTTTATCATGATACTTGGAACATCAAAAAGAAAAAATTAATATCCTATCTGAAAGGGGAACAAAATTTGAAATAGACAAGGTGTAAAAATCCGCCAAAGTAACCTTGCCAACTTAACTTATAAGCATCACGTTAATGTCACTACAGGAGTTCACTTTTCACGATTTCACGGAGGAGATCTGAAAAAAATGACGTGGAAAGTTAGCATCTACGAGTGCTTGCGCTAGCTGCTCTTTTTCACGTTTTGCGTTTTGTCAACACGGGAAGTACAAAAATACTCTAGTGTCGCCAGAAGGGATCCGTAACTTGAAGGCGACGTAACGCAGGAACTTCCTTTGAACTCGCTCCAATTGGGCAATGAGGTACTTGTAGTGTGGAGACCATACTACTGACGCGTATTTGAGGATGGGGAGCACGAGAGATTTGTACAGAAGGACGATGGTAGGAACGCTGGTGAAGTCCCTTGTGTGCCTCTTCAGAAAACCCAGAGACCTCATCGCTCTGCTTGTAATAAGGTCGATATGGTTACAGAAGGTAAGTTCTGGATCGAAATTGACACCAAGATCACGCACCGTACGAACCCTAGATAGCGGGATCCAGTTTAGTTGGTAATCAAAGGTTATGATGTCCCGGGTACGATGGTAGGTTATTGTAGAGCATTTGCTGATGTTTAGGAATAAGTTGCTTGATTCTCACCAGTTCATAAGTCGGTCCAGACTCTCCTGAAGCCACGAGCAGTCGGAAGGTGATCCAATGTAAGAAAACAATTTCAAATCGTCCCCAAATAGGAGACACTTTGTCTGTCCAGCCACCTCACATACTTCATTTATCATCACGAGGAAGATCAAAGGGCCTAAATGGGAACCCTGGGGAATTCCTGAGCTGGCGATAAACGGCTTCGACAAATCACTTTTGATTTTTACAATTAACACGTTCAGACCGGCTGCTTCCACCCTGGATCCACACGAAACGTTCGCCTGGTACGGCTGCTTCCATGGTGGATCCATGAACTCATGATTCATGTCACATGAAACATGTTTTTGAAACGCGCTGGATAGTTCATTTTTCCCCCAACAGGGCTCTTTTTGGTCTCAATCGCTTCGGAATGAACCCACCTTACTGTCCCAACCTTTCGGTTTCGGGTATCAGTGCATGTTATCACGCAAAAATGCCGGCTTCTCATCAGTGCGACTGTTTTGCTGTGTCTTCAGTTTTCAGTCCTAGGTCCTGGGGACAATCTGGGTTTTGAGCCCCGGTCTGAACATGTTAACTGTCTTCCGGATAAGTAATCTGTCAGCCATTCCAGGAGAGAGGCATGCACGCCCAAGGACTCCAGGAGCTTCAGTACATGGCGATGAGATAATCGGTCAAAAGCCTTAGTAGGTACAAAATAAACTTGATAAAAATAGGAAAAAATACTATGTTTAGCTGTGAGGAAAAAATAAAATCCTCGTAATTGATATTATTGTACCTACTTATTTATATTATTATTTACAATTGTTCGATTTTGGTTTTTATAAATATATGTTGCTCTTGTCTGTCGACCAATTCGAGATGGGGTAGAACGATTGGAGACTTTTTGGTTCCATTCATTCAATTAGAAAGCTGTTATCCTCAAGGAATGAATGATATATTCGTGGATACCTTGATAGGAATTTGGGGAACCGAGTGTCAGCAGGAGAGTCTGGTAGGCTGCGATCAAAGGCAGTGTGTCAGAGGCAGAATAGTTGGGAATGAGAGGAGCTAAGTAAAAGTTCCTGTAAGGTCTGAAGAGAGGGCTCAGAAACAGGAAGTGAATCACCGACTAAGCCTCATTCCTATTGCAGTTTATGCATCTTCCGGTGCAGTAAATTTCAGGCCCCCAGTGTAGAACTGGGGAAGAAAGGCGGAGCTGGGCAGTCACTCTCTCCTCCATGGATCGCATATTCCCCAGATGTGGCTCTCAGGCTCCCCAAATGTGCAAATCGAGCGAAAAAACTCATTGAACCTCGAGTTCAGACTGAGCTCTATGTCGACTGAAAGCCAGTGATTCTCCCATCTCTTCATGATATCCACATACTAAGATCAAAGGAGGTCCACGTCGCACAGGTGTCCCACATACATCCATGCATCTCCCCCCAAGCATAACTTCCATGCATTGTGCCCATATTACTTCTGGTTATCTGATAATGTTGCATATTGTAGTACAATCAGAGTATTCGGTTCTGTTGAAATCTTCGTAGGGGATCCATTAAATAATGGGGGTGCGTCTGATTTTTTAAAATTTTTAATCAAAAGTAGACCTCATCCTGAGAATTTTGACACAAGCCGTACTCTTTTTGAATGAGTAGATCTTTTTCTATGATTTTTCAAAGTTTCGAATGTTTATGACGTCATGCGCCCCTCCTGCCAGGGCGGCGCGGTTCCCGTTTCGGCGAATGGCCTCAAAATGACAGCCCGTTTCGGCGAAAAGACAACCCGTTTCGGCAACGGCTATCAGAGGCAACTGCGCCCGTTTCGGCAAATGGGAAAAGTGCAAGTATGAAAGGGTAATTGCTGTCACTCACCTAGATAAACTGCGCGAATGTAGTACGCTTTTTGACGAAGTGTTTTCTTATTTTTTTATGTTTTTGAATTCTCCGATACCATGCCTGGTGAAGGTGAAATGTACAGCCAACGATTTCGCATTCATTGAAAACTTCTGTCGCAGCTGCGTGAGCACCCTTCTCAAAATCGACATCAATGATTTCAATGGGCAGTGGATCGTGGCTGTGAACACTATCTATTGATATTACACGGGAGACACTCGCGTCGGTAACTACGGAAGCTTTACACTGATTTTTTTTGGAACACCGAAATGTCACTAGCCCGTCCTGATGCACGTAACTACGCGTAAATTTGAATCGATTAATTATTATTGAAGGAACACCCCGCCGGCATTAATATTTCTCGTCAATAGACACTTCCATACCGACACGACCTGCGATACTAAACGGAAGATTTGAACCCAGAACGACATAAACTTTAAAAATGATGCGGCAGGAGTTAGCACCTTGACTTGTTGACATTCACCCAAACGAGCCCTGAACACAATTATTATCTACATACCGTATAGGAGAATCTGTCGTAACCAGCAAGTCGAGTACAGGAGGCGAGCGCTTTCGATGTAAAGACATCATCTTCAGGCCGTCGAGAGAGTACTCCTCAACGTACTCACAGACAGTACTAACCCCATTCATTTAATACGAGCCCTGAACAGCTCGTAGGCCTTTGCCGAAACGGGTTCCCGTTTCGCACCACTACCGCGGGCCATTCGCCCAAACGGGTTACGCTCCCAGGGCAGCACCCACCCCACTGTGACGTCATAAACATTCGAAACTTTGAAAAATCATAGAAAAAGGTCTTCACACGCTAGAACGTCGCGGTTGGTGTCTAAATTCTCTGAATGAGGTCTGGTTTAGATTAAAAATAACAATAAACAGTTTATCCGACCCATGCGCACACCCCATTGTGAAAAGTTTTAATGAAGTGTTTTTGAAAAAGTCCTGGAACTTGAGCGAGCGTTTTTGTGCGACCGGGACTCTCATCGTCCCCCTCGTCACAAACCAGGGCCAGTGGGTGAGGCCAATGGGAAGCCATGAGCGAAATCATCAGAACAAATTCTGATATTCCCTTTGGAAGACAGCTGATGACGTCTGCGACGCCAGGAATGGCAGTCGGACGAAAATCCAACCTGAAATGGTTATTGACTTTACTACTACTGAGTGTAACTATTTGTTGTTCTTATGTCCATTTATTATTCTGTATTATTATTACAGCCTGAAATCTACCTGAAAGTCTTGATACCAGACAGCTGTATTAAAGCCTACAATGAAATATTCAGGTTCCTGTTACAAGTTAAATGGGCTTACTACATCATTACGAAGCATTTTAACTTTAGAGGTAAATTGATAATCTCCTATATTAATTTATTTGGGGGGGGGGTCCGGTGTGGCTGTGGTCGTTGGGGCGTCGTAGTTTGGCGGTGGACTTTGGACCGATATCTGTGGGGGTCGTGGGTTCAATGCTCATCACTGACAGCAAGCGTTTTTCGGCTGCCGGGGCTCTTTTTGCCAGGGCGGTGGGGTAATGGGAAGCCATGAGCGAAATCATCAGAACAAATTCTGAT
This sequence comes from Apolygus lucorum, assembly GCA_009739505.2. Taxonomy (NCBI): domain Eukaryota; kingdom Metazoa; phylum Arthropoda; class Insecta; order Hemiptera; family Miridae; genus Apolygus; species Apolygus lucorum. The sequence goes on along the minus strand of CM019178.2, from coordinate 54,321,260 downwards.
CTTCCCTTTGGAAGACAGCTGATGATGTCTGCGATGCCAGGAATGGCAGTCGGACGAAAAGCCAACCTGAAATAGTTGTTTACTTTACTTTACTTTATAAATTTATTTTTTGCTCATTTTTTAGTCACTTCGAGAATAAAATATTTTGATGTTTTCATAATTTTTTTTACAACTATCCAGGAGTACAGGAGTCACGCGAAAAAGTTCTCCTGTATAAGAGAATGTACCTTCTGAGAATGCGGCTTGTAAATATCATGACCTGTTTCCGAAATTACTTCTTCTCTATGGATGAGGAGAGTTTCGAAGAGAAAATCAAAAGACTTTGCCACGAAGCCAGAGATTTGCAAACGATTGAGAGAGGTAGGTTTTATACGAAGATCCTAATTTTATGCTCGAGTAAAGTTAAATTCTTTCAAACGTCGTATTTTCATAACTCAATGGGGTATTTCGGTCGGTCGGAAATTCAGGTTTTTGACCTCAAATTTGGATTCAGCACCCTTGAAAACCTATATACTCCAACTTTTAGCCCAATGATACTATAACATGTGGTAGAAAAATTAATTAAAGAGATCACACGTTTGAAAAAAAGGCCATAAATGCACACACACACTACGCCTCGCGTGTGTGTGAGTAGTATTTTGTAGTATCCAAGAGGTAGTATCCAAGGTCCTCCAAGGATCTCTTCTCTGTGCATGGATACTTATTCAAAGAGTTTTGGCTAGCTACGTCACGATTGGCTAGCTACGTCACACCATTCAAATCTTCAACTTTCCTTAGCTTCTCTGATTTTTTAAAAACATTTTCTCGACGAACAGACCCGATTACCGTTATTCCTGAGCCATACTCTTTTGAAAAAAAATTAAAAAATTGACTGAAATACCCCATTATCCATTTCATTATTTTTTCTTCATATAGACCTAGAACTTGGCTCCATTACTTAATAAGTCGTCGTGTCCACAGCAACACCGCGTAACTCATTTTTTTTCGATTTCGAGATATCGATATTGACGGATTCAGCGAAAAATTCCGAATTGAATGGTATCGAAGAAGTACAGAAATTTGTCTATTCTTCTTCTTCTTCTTGTGGTGCCTTCTCCACTAACGAAGGTTGGCGATCACTTCACCGAATCTGTCCCTATCTCTGGCCAACTGGAACAGATCTGCTGCTCCCTGAACCCCAGTCCACTGGCGAATGTTGAGGAGCCAGGAAGCTCGCTTTCGTCCCACGCCTCTTCTTCCGGAAATCTTCCCCATCATGATGGATTGCAGCAGCTGATACTTCGGGTTACGCATGATATGCCCCAGGTAGGCGACCTTCTGGATCTTCACAGTGTGAAACAACTCCCGGTTCAAACCATTAGACTGCAAGATGAAGTCGTTGCGCAGCCTGGCGGTCCAAGGAATCTTGAGCATCCTGCGGATAAGCCACATCTCAAAGGCTTCTAGCCGGTTCATATCTGCCGCCTTCAGAGTCCAAGACTCCACGCCATAGAGGACAATGGAGAAAATGTAGCATTGAACCATCCGCCACCGCAAGGCAAAGCTCAAATCCCGACTGGACAAAACCCGTTTCATGTTATTGAAGGCCCCGCGTGCGACCTCAATACGGGTCCTCAGCTCGTCCCTCAAAGCCCATTCCTCCGTCAACCATTGACCCAAATACTTGAAACGGGCCACTTGTTCAATATGCTGGGCCCCCACAACCAAGGCGCACGGCTTCCGACCTGTCTTTGATACTGACATGGCCTTCGTCTTGCCAACATTAAGTCTCAGGCCATACCTCTCGCACGCCTGCACCACCAGATCCAGGATAGACTGCAACCCCACAGCAGTATGAGCAAGGAGCACCGTATCATCTGCGTAGCGGAGGTTGGAGATAGGGATACCATTGACGTGAATACCCGTCCTACAGTCCTCCAGAGCCTCCTTAAACACATGCTCGGAATACAGGTTGAACAACAGAGGGGACAGCGTACAACCCTGACGCACCCCCCTCTGAATACTCACTCGATCGGACAGTGTCCCATCCACCCGAACCTGCGCTGTCTGGTTCCAATACAAGTTCTTGATGAGTCTAATATCCTTATAGTCCAAACCTGTGCCTTCTAAAATCTGGACTAGAGTATCATGTTTCACTGTATCAAACGCTTTCTCAAAATCAATGAAACACGCAAACACATCACATTGCTGATCCAGGCACTTCTGCACCAGCACCTGCAGGGAGAAAAGGGCCTCCCTAGTGCCGAAGCCACTGCGGAACCCGAACTGAGAATCCCCGATTTCCAACTCCACCTTGCGCCACAGCCGAGAGTGCAGAACTCTCAGCAAAACCTTCAGCCCATGACTCATCAAACTGACAGTTCGATGCTCACTGCACTTTCTTGTGTGGGCTCCCGCCCACAGGAGCGCTACTCCAGTAGGGTGGGGCCGGGTCAACGCCACCGACCCCCTTCGGCCTGACTCGTAGGTGACGTCAACGTGGCCCAATCAGGAGGCGCCAACCAACATCTCGCGCGCCCTCCCCCCTCCGGCCGGAGAAGCGGCAAGAGCTTCTCCCCCACCATCACCGCCGCCCCCGCCAACACCACCTCGCGGGAGGAGGGGGGAGAGAAGACGGAACCTCGGGTCAGGCCTGGACGACACTACTCCCCTCCCAACCTCTGCCAAGTTAACAACCACCGAGAGCTCCGTGCCCGTGAGTTAGTTCAACACCCCCAGTATCCCCCCAAGCCGCCACGCTGTACGACCCACCAAGGACATCAGCCGCCACGGATCCTACTTCGCCACACAACATCGAAAGGTTACCTTCGGGCCCCAACGTGAGTGCACAAACTAATATTACATTTCATTCCATTGGCCAATGAATTAGGAGTGACGTGTAGTCATAAGAATAAACTTGATAACATTAACAACATTTTCGCCACGAAGCTTATCTGAAATTGAACTTTAGTAGACTTTCTGATTGAACCATTGATTTTTCTGACCTTGCAATTGAACTTGAATACCAAATGATTAATGGATTGTAACGACATATTAGGAATCCATACTGAACAAAGTACTATTCATTTACATTATAAACTTACCTTCATGCAAATCGCCACGAACTTTGAAGTTGTCTCTTAATTAATAAAAGTGCCATATATTTGTATTTTCGTTTACCTTTTGTCAGAGTATACCTGGTTACCAATTTAATAGTTGAGGTTAGTGCATCGCCACGCCTCGAGGTTTGGACAAGTCCCTTCAGGACCGCCACGTAAGCCCATCAGGCCGGAGCACCTTTGTGTATCCAAATTGCATTTAGCCCTTCAGGCTTTTAACTTTCAGCATAAATCGCCACGGGACGCTTCAGGTCGCCACGCTTTTTCACCACGCTTTTCACCACGCTTTTCGCCACGCATCTTTAATTCTAAATTCTTCACAGGTAAATACCTTTCTTTATAATTTATCTGTGTTTCGACTTTTGTCTTGTTTTCTTTTCAGCCAATATTCATTTTCGAATCAACCCCCCAACAACTCGTGCGATCACTTGGGCTGTCGAGTTCATTAACCTAGTTGGTGAGCCCGACCACCCAAGCGCCTAGATTCTCTAGGACAAAAGGACCGAAGATATACCTGCGAGTTGATAGCAGAGGTGAACCTTTCCCTTCACCACTGGTACCCAAGTTGCCAGGTATATCCGAAGTCACCATACTTACAAACTGGTGGCAGCTAGCGGGATTTTTGTGTGAGTTAGCCTCACACGGACCCACAAATTAAATCGTAAGTTTTGTATCGCCACGAGTTGTTTTCAAAATTTAGAGTCATAAATTCAAACTTAAATAAAGCGAAACACATAGTCTAACCAGGTATACTGTTAGGTAGGATGTGCATCCGTTTATTGTAATTATAGGAAAAGTGACGTAAACGCAGCCTCCTATCTCGATCGCCACGATCGCCACGATCGCCACGATCGCCACGAAAATTCTTCAAAATTCCAGTAGTAACCTGTTTTTCTTCAATAAGACCGACACAGACGCAGACAGATTTTTCACCCTAGTGGTAGTAGTTAAACCTCAACACATTCACCTACACTTCTTCTAACGAACCGACAAAATGTCTCTAAATTTGTCGGGAGCAAGCGACCGAGGAGAAGGTACACACTCCTCCGTCGGTCCCGAAGCAGTAGAAGCCATGACACAAACGATGAGGGAGATGAATATACTCCTTCAGCGTTATAACACAGCCACACACGAGGGTGAACGCGGGGACTTACCGCGCTCAGTATTTTTAGAACTTGAACCATGGGACCCAGACGCTTCCGGCGCACTCAGTGTAGTTTCGTTCTTTGCGAATTTTGATCTAGTGACCGCGGGCTTAACCTCTCAACAACGTTATCGAATACTGCGCACAAAAACACGCGGGATCGCGAAGCAGTTTTTGATTGACCGTGATGACGCCATGGACGTTGACAATGTCTACGAAATCGTCAGGGAGGACATGTTGCGGTGGTTCCAAAAAGAAAACCCCCAACATGCGGCCGCTTCACTATGGACAGTAAAGCGCAACGCGACGGAGACGCTTCGGCAGTTCGCTGACCGCGTGAGAGGCTTGGCGCGCTGCGCTGTCATGGAAGAAGGAGCGCGTCTGCGACGCCACGAACGAAACGATTGGGTGGAGAAGAAGACGATGGACGCTTTCATCCGAGGCGTCGGGAAGAACATGAGTGCCCTCCTAATCACAAACCGACCGAGATGCATCCAAGACGCTCTAAGCAAAGCCGAAGAACTCGAGGAAACCCTCGATGACACGACCGACTTAGAAGAAAGATGGGACCTAGCGGCCGTCACGAATGATCGTCGGTGCTATAACTGCGGTAGCCACGATCACTTCGCCGCACGATGCCCACGCAAAGATGACAACACGCAGAAATATAACCGCCACAAAGAAGAAGATCACCGCCGGGACAAACAAAATGAACCACGAAACGAGGAAAAACCGACTCCGCGTTATCCCTGCATGTTTTGCGCCGATCGAACACATTTTCCCGTGAACTGTCCCTTTAGTCCGCATAAAACAATTTTTTGCGATTTTTGTGGAATGAGAGAGCACTTGGAACAAGATTGCTACAAAAAGAAACGCCTACTCCCCGTATCGCAACCCGTGATGGCACCAGCACACACAATGGAAGTTGTACGCTACAAGAAACCCGCAGAAGAGAACCACATCCCCGCCGTGGAAGCCCCCATGTCACGCACAATGAAGATAACCGTTGGACTAGGCCCCGAAGACCGCGACATGATCGTTGATACCGGCGCCACGCTTTCGGTATTGTCTTCTCCCGTAAAAGGGATCAAACTGCTTCCGACGCGCACTGTCGCGTGGGGCGCGGACGGGATGCCGCTACACTTCGCAGGGGAACAACGCCTCGTCACGCGACTCGGTGGTTGCACTTTCGAACACACCTTCCTTGTGTTCGCGAGAAAAAGCGCCACACTCGATTTGCTAGGACTTGACGTATTGAGACGCGTACCAATTACCTTTACCACGGGTCCAACCATGAAATTTCACGCACTGGAGGAGAAAGCACGACCATATACTCCTGTCGACCTACTCGACGAGCCGTATAGCGTGGGGGTGGTGTTGCGACCGGATTGGCGGGAAAACGGGACGCTTGATAGTCAACAACCACATTTTGACACAAGCGCACCCATCCCTAGTACCTTTTCGGGAGCAACAGCCACTCCCCAAGTTGACGAACAAGCGACGCCTGTTCGCCACGCGCATACTGACGCTATGAGTACGCCGACCACGCCCGCCTCAAACATCAGTGGAACCGGAAGCATGAAATTTTGGAGTAGGAATTATGGTGGCGTCACCACGCCGATAGACGCACCCGTCAATCTGTACGACCACGCATCTCGCCACGAAATCCCGAATAATAAACAGACGCCTAGAAACCCCGAAAGAGTCCCCGAAGAACCAAGAAGAGTACGTTTTGAGGACATGGTGACCGTTTTTGGTGATGAAGAAACAGCCACGCCAGAACAAGCGACGCCCATTCGGTTCGACACAAGCTACGAACAACCTGAAACATTGTCGCTTGACCAATACATTGATGCAGCTGTCGAAAGGGCAATCCGAAAACTCGACGCGCCCGTCGCCACGATGATACGGAGCTTCAACGCCACGCCCGATCGCCACGAAAACGTGATCATCGCCACGCCGCAGCGACCCAACGATACTGTGATGGTTACACCACGCCAACATGACAACACGGTGGTCGCCACGCCAAATCGCCACGTCGCCACGGTGGTCGCCACGCCCGAAAAAATAAATACAGACCTTGACATTCTAACAATGTTGAAAGAAGAAAAGAAAAGTGAAAATACACCCGACATGCAGATTGAGAAAATCGTCACGCAGCACCTCAAATCACTGATGCAAATTGAGGGAGCACACGCTGACCGAAGCTCGAAAAACGACGAAGATGTTCAAAACGATGAAAAAAGGGAGTTAATTAACACCCTACAAGATGACAAAGAAAATGAGGAATGGGAAGAAGTCCCCACCGATCAATGGGATCCGCCATTACCCGAATTTGACACCGTTCTCAATGACAAATTGAAACATCTGAACGAAGTGGACGCAGAACCGACGAGGAATTTGTTGAATACATTCCGGGACTTATTCAAGCCACCTACGGGGGAGGGGTGCAATTTAAATGTATCCCATGAGATAATCCTCACTCAACCCACCGTTACTCAACAAAAACCTTATCCGGTTCCTCACGCCCTTAGAGAAGTTGTTGAGACGCAGCTTAAAGACATGCTCGAGTCTGGAGTAATTAGCCCGTCCACTAGTCCGTGGAGCGCGCCCGTCTTATTAGTCAAAAAGAAGACGCCGCCGGGGGAAAAGCAGCTTTGGCGTTTTTGTACCGACTTCCGTCAACTTAACAAAATCACCAAAGGAGACGCATACCCCCTTCCGCGACTACAAGAAACACTCGCCATGCTCGGACAGTGCAAATGGTTCTCTACGATCGATCTTATAGCTGGGTATCATCAAATTCCGGTACACGCCGACTCAAAGGAAAGAACGGCTTTCTCCGTTCTTGGACGCCATTTCCAATATGAAAAAATGCCCTTCGGGTTGAAGAACGCACCCGCCACGTTTCAACGCGCGATGAATGACGCGCTCGATGGAATCCTCGGAAACAACTGTCTCGTCTACCTCGACGATATAATTGTGTTTTCCGCCACGCGGGAAGAACATCTCGAGAAGCTCAACCAGGTTTTCACACGTCTATCAGAAGCTCGACTACAAGTAAACATCGCTAAATGCGACTTTCTCAAGAACGAAGTGCGATTCTTAGGACACCGCATCACCACGGACGGAATTCTCACGGAACCGGAGAAAACAAGAGCCATTAAGGAGTTTCCGATACCTACCTCAATGGTGAAATTGCAATCCTTTTTGGGTCTCGCCAGTTTCTACCGGAGGTTCATCCCTAAATTCTCCGAGATTGTTGTTCCGTTGACCGAGCTATTGAAGAAGACTAATCCCTTCGAGTGGACCGAGAGACAACAAAGGGCGTTCGACGAACTCAAGGACAAACTGACCAGCGAACCCATCCTCGCTTATCCCGATCTGACGAAACCGTTTATCCTCGCAACCGATGCATCCGGCTTCGCCTTGGGAGCCGTCCTCTCACAAAATTTTGATGGGGAAGAGAGGCCCGTAGCTTATGCGAGTCGCAAGTTGAACCCGGCCGAAACCAGGTACTCGGTCACCGAACGAGAGCTTTTAGCGGTTGTGTGGGCGGTCCGACATTTCCAGGAATACCTGCTCGGACAAACGTTCGAACTTCAGACCGACCACATGGCTCTTACCGCCGCCATGCATCTTCGTGACCCGACTTCGCGCATCGGACGCTGGATATTACGCCTAGCGGAATATGACTTCATACCCCGATATAGACCAGGTACACAAATGGGACACGCCGACGGTTTAAGTAGAGGCGACGTTGCGATTGTAACCCTCGAATTTCCGCGGGAACTCATGATTGCCGCTCAAGATTTGGACAACTGGATTCAAGCCCTCGTTCTCGATAGAAAACACGAGAATTTACGCAACACAAACGGCGTATGGGAAACACGCGTCCGTCAAGACGGAAAACACGAATGGGTACCACTAATTCCAACTTCGCTACGAGAATGGCTGATTGATCGCTGTCATAAGAACGAATGGGCAGGACACCCAGGAGCTGAAGTCACAGAAAAACTCGTACGAAGACTTGGAACGTGGCCCGGACTTGCGAAAGATGTTCGAGAAAATCTTCAACGTTGCGAAACCTGTGCGCGACGAAATACACCATCCGGACTTCGGAATCCTATCCAAAGGCCGTTGCTTCCCGAACGTCCCGGACAGATCGTCGGCATAGATTTCGTCGGCCCCATCTCAAATGGACACACGACCAAGTATATACTCACCGCCGTGGATCATTTCACGAAATACGCGGAGGCGTATATTACCTCAGATTGCACGGCTGGAACCGTCGCCCGAAATCTTGCAAACAAATACATTCCGACACACGGAGTTCCCGAAAGGTTGGTCTCGGACCGTGGTACCGCTTTTACGGCCGGATCAACACGAGAACTATGCAAAAATTGGGGCATAAGACAAATTTTTACCACAGCTTATCATCCAGAAAGTAACGGAGTCTGTGAAAGATTCCACCGAACGCTAGCTAACATCTTAGCGAAAATATCCAAAAAGACGAAAGAATGGGAAAGTATGCTCCCCATTGCGCTTGCAGCATATCGCTCGACTCCGCACAAAAGCACGGGATTCAGTCCGAATTTTCTCACCTTCGGTCGTGAATTGCGAATGCCCAACGAAACACTGCAGAGCTTGAAACCCCGTGCCGATGAGACCACCACGATGAGAAATCTGAGGATCGCACGCGACGCCACCCACCAAAGCCTTCAAGAGGCATGGCGGCGGCGTAGCGAAGCCATCAACTCACGACGAACTCTGAGGTCCTTCGAGGGAGGCGACGCCGTATATCTAAAGGACATGCAACCACCACCCGGAGTTGTAAAGAAATTTTGGAGTCCATGGAGTGGCCCATGGATAGTACTGAAGAAACATTCCGATGTTACTTATGAAATTAGAGACTTACCGGATATTCGAAGACAAACTGTGCACATCAATCGCCTGAAACCAGCTTTCGTGTTGGGAGTACCAGACGAAACGTTCATTGATCCCAACGATTCCTCGTCAAACCCACGAGACGTTGCGACACCAGAACCCCTCGATACGACGATGACACCTGAAACAAACAAAGAAAAATGGTATGAAAGTTACGGTTGGTCGACACCGGCAGCCGTGGCGCCAGCACCTGTACCCACCACCAGCTCGAAAGAACACACGCTGAGAACACCTCGAGAAGAGGCGTCAACCCAACATAGCACTCCTTCGGAACTGGATCGTGACATGGACGCGGATCACAATTTCGATCGCTCCACTGAACGTGAAACGGAAAGAAGTGAAGTACCTCACGGGACTGACGACCCTCAAACGAGCCGTGCTGATCGCCACGAAACTCCACTCTGCCACACCACACATCATGACGAGTCCGCCGATCGCAACGCCGATCGCAACGCCGATCGCAACGCCGATCGCAACGCCACTCGCAACGCCGATCGCAACGCTGACCGCCACAAGGTGCGATGTACAGAAGAAGTCAATGAAGACGGAGAGCCAATTGAATCTTCCGATGAAGAGTTCGAAGAAGCGAAGGAAAACCCACCGGCTAAGAGACTTTGTGAAGAAACTGAGGAGACACCTAGTCGTTATCCATTAAGAACAAGGCACAAAACTGTCGACTATAGGCTACTCCACTTAGGGAAAAAGACTCACTGACGGACTACTAGGGCACACATACACACGCAATACTGACCGACCCTTCAGGTCCCATTACACTTGGACCCTTCAGGTCACCCCATTTCACTTGGACCCTTCAGGTCACCAAATTTAACTTGGACCCTTCAGGTCGTAACACTTCGCTTTGATCCTTCTGATCGCCTACCTCTTATGGCTACACTGTCCTACTACGGCCGTGCATGAAAAGCTGAAGTACCAACGTAGAATTCCTATTGAAGCAAGTCACTTTTCCTAGGCCAGGATGTCACATAGGATATTGTTTTGTTTGTTGTAGGATATGGCACATGAACCAAAGGATGAGTTAGGGCTCGATGGAGGTCCCGTTACACCTGACCCCGTCGTTGTCACCATGCGAAAACGCTGCGAGGAAGCCAAAGAACAACTGGCCGATCGACCGGAAGGTTTCGTCGAGACCGTAGCACCCATCGGCGATCCATTCCCCACCCTGGAAACTCTGGCGAACTACGTGAGATTCACGATGTGCGGAGACACTCCCGCCGCCCGCCAGACAACTGGGCGTGCGGCGCTCCAGACGACCCTCGACGTCGCTATGTGGCTCCCGGCCTATCAGAGAATTGTGATGGAGCGGAATGCCTTGCTCCGTCGGCAAGCACAATGGCTCGAAGATAGGCGAGCGCTCATCCTGGAGCGCAACGAGGCCATCGCAGAGGCGAAGCGGGCCAAGGCACAGGTGGACGCAGAGCCACCTGCGGCACGGACGCGGACATCTGAGGCACCCTCACAGGCAACAGCAGAGGCACCTGCGACGAGGTCTGCAGGAGCTGTGGGGGAGTTGGCCCCTTCCCCAGCTCCATCGGCGATGGTACTCTCCGTCTCGTCGGGATCGTACTCCCCGGAACTCCCCGACTGCGGCGTCCCCCTTCCATCATCCAGCCCTCCGCCACGAACTCGAAGTCGGACTGGGATTTTTGCGGATTCAGACTGGGACGAGGAAAAGAACTGCCCGACACCACCTGAGCCGCTACCCACTCCTATTAGGGAACCCCAGATCCTACTGCAGGCAGGCAGCCCACCCCCGTCAAGACCTGGGTTGAAGGTGAAGATCACGCGGCGAAAGAAAATCACCTGCCCCGTGTGCACGAGACCAGCACCGAAGATGTTCAAGTTCCGCTGTCCTGCCTGCAAGGAGTTTTGGGAGCGGCTTAAGGCCATGCATCGGAAAGGTCAGGAGCTGCCGACCTGCGCCAAAGACCATAGTCAGAAGAGAAACCCCACCCGATGCCGAGGCTGCCGTCGCCACGCCTACGAGCAGGCCATCAAGAAGGCGCGCCCCTCCGAACCCCTAGCCATCCCCAGTGTCGTCTTTGACGACCCTGGCTCCCGGGGGGACGGGGGGTGTGGGCTCCCGCCCACAGGAGCGCTACTCCAGTAGGGTGGGGCCGGGTCAACGCCACCGACCCCCTTCGGCCTGACTCGTAGGTGACGTCAACGTGGCCCAATCAGGAGGCGCCAACCAACATCTCGCGCGCCCTCCCCCCTCCGGCCGGAGAAGCGGCAAGAGCTTCTCCCCCACCATCACCGCCGCCCCCGCCAACACCACCTCGCGGGAGGAGGGGGGAGAGAAGACGGAACCTCGGGTCAGGCCTGGACGACACTACTCCCCTCCCAACCTCTGCCAAGTTAACAACCACCGAGAGCTCCGTGCCCGTGAGTTAGTTCAACACCCCCAGTATCCCCCCAAGCCGCCACGCTGTACGACCCACCAAGGACATCAGCCGCCACGGATCCTACTTCGCCACACAACATCGAAAGGTTACCTTCGGGCCCCAACGTGAGTGCACAAACTAATATTACATTTCATTCCATTGGCCAATGAATTAGGAGTGACGTGTAGTCATAAGAATAAACTTGATAACATTAACAACATTTTCGCCACGAAGCTTATCTGAAATTGAACTTTAGTAGACTTTCTGATTGAACCATTGATTTTTCTGACCTTGCAATTGAACTTGAATACCAAATGATTAATGGATTGTAACGACATATTAGGAATCCATACTGAACAAAGTACTATTCATTTACATTATAAACTTACCTTCATGCAAATCGCCACGAACTTTGAAGTTGTCTCTTAATTAATAAAAGTGCCATATATTTGTATTTTCGTTTACCTTTTGTCAGAGTATACCTGGTTACCAATTTAATAGTTGAGGTTAGTGCATCGCCACGCCTCGAGGTTTGGACAAGTCCCTTCAGGACCGCCACGTAAGCCCATCAGGCCGGAGCACCTTTGTGTATCCAAATTGCATTTAGCCCTTCAGGCTTTTAACTTTCAGCATAAATCGCCACGGGACGCTTCAGGTCGCCACGCTTTTTCACCACGCTTTTCACCACGCTTTTCGCCACGCATCTTTAATTCTAAATTCTTCACAGGTAAATACCTTTCTTTATAATTTATCTGTGTTTCGACTTTTGTCTTGTTTTCTTTTCAGCCAATATTCATTTTCGAATCAACCCCCCAACAACTCGTGCGATCACTTGGGCTGTCGAGTTCATTAACCTAGTTGGTGAGCCCGACCACCCAAGCGCCTAGATTCTCTAGGACAAAAAGACCGAAGATATACCTGCGAGTTGATAGCAGAGGTGAACCTTTCCCTTCACCACTGGTACCCAAGTTGCCAGGTATATCCGAAGTCACCATACTTACACTTGGGTTTGGCTTTTTTGGAAGAGTAACAAAAACGGAGTTTAACCACTCCTCAGGAATCTCCCCGGTATCATAAACACGGTTCAGGAACTGCGTCATTGCCGCGAGGCTGCCACCATCCAAGAGTTTTAACAGCTCCATACTGACCTGATCCGGTCCTACTGCCCTCCCGCACTTAGCAGTCCTTATTGCGTGTGCCACCTCATCCACCAGAATTGCAGGCCCTTCATAATCCTCTCTGGGGGAGAGGTTGACTTCAGTCCGCTGATCGCTGAACAGGCCCTCAACATACTCCTCCCAAACTTTGAGTTTCTCTTCCTTGGAAACCACCACCTGTCCGCTTCCATCCACAATAACAATTTGTCACTATAAACGCTAAAATCGCCAATAATCTAGTTGAGCGTATCTCATTCTGTCCACCAACACAGCATATCACAGGAGGTTTGCATCTGAACTTCAAGAGGGAATGCACTCGTCCATTTGCTGAGTTGAATTGTAGTATGTTTTTGGTATATTTCGACCATCATTTTCGTTTGAATGGTTGCATTAGAGTATTATTGGGTCATTGGGCGTTCAGTTATACCCACACAAAGCCAGCTACAAGGGAAAAACTTGAGATTTGTTGACCACCAGGACCATTTTTGGCGATGGACTCCTTCCGACGACTCCACAATAATCGGCTGCAAATAAAGTTAGACAAGTGGAATGACCTTCAAGATTTGAAGCCTTTTATTCCAGCTGACTGCCACTATTTCTACGATAATCTACCTAATAATGCAGCTAATCAAAGAGCTATCAAGATCCAAAAAGAAAAACGATTACCTAATTAATAAGACTGAACTACTATAACGGTACCAACACGATTGGTGTTTGCAGTATGTATGTTCATGGCCAAATCATTACCTACGATAAGCAGAATGGGTACATACTAGAAGCTACATGACGGCAAGCGACTTCACCTCCACTGCCTTATAAAAGCTAACCAAGTCAAACAGCTGGGAAGGAAGGAAGAAAAAGACAAAAAGAAAACGGATTGTTCAGATTGAAGTTTTGGAGAAGTGAAAAGTTGTAAGTGTGAAATAAAAGAAAAGTCAAAGAAGGAGAAAAGACATTATCAACCCATCATCCGAAGAAAGAAGATCTACCAACCTACTGCCAGCGGAGTTGCTACCTACTGCCAGAGCACCAGACCATCTCAGCCGAAGTTGAGTAACCATTAACGATAAAACAAAACTTATAAGAAGAACTTTAATAAAGTGGTTTCTCAGATGAATTACATTGTACCTGATTCGTAGAATCGTAGGTAAATCTATTAGGATTTGAACATACAATCGTTAAGCAACAACATATCGTTACACTACCTACTCATAATTTACTATGTTTCTAATATTCTTTGGAATAAGTTTTTCTTCTCGTCGTGGTAGTGCTCTTCTTTTTGAGCAATTTCTTCCAAAACAATACTGGAACTATTTTCTCAAACAAGAGTTGTACAATGTGTAAGAGTAGTTCTACCCTCATTGGAAATAATATTATCCTTTGTTCGAGTTCATTCTAGTTTCATTTTTCTTCGTTCTGATTTTTAAAAATTGTTACTCAAGAGTTCGGTTAATTTTTTGCAACTTGTTTGCATAAATTACAAGTGCCTACGAAAACTGTTGTTTATCGTTATGTTGTAGGTTCCTACGGTACGAAGAGAGTTTATGTAGTTACCAATTTTGGTCAATCATTTTGAAGACTGTTCAAGTGCAATTAAAATGTGAGAATTATTAATATTGCTCTGCAAGAGTTGTATTTTTTATTCGTATTTCCTATTTAGCAGCCGAAAGGTGTTATCCAACATCGATTCTTCGGAAAATTATAATAAATTGTCCGAAAAAATGCGATAACATCATCGAGAAAAAACCCTGTGTTGTTGCCTGTAAAGACGGTATATGGGCGAAAGTTTTACGTGACAACGACTTTGAGTGGTAAAATAATTTTAATATTAATATTCATTCGTATAGTAGGAAGAAGGATAAAATAAAATTCTTTGTCAAGTTGCACAGAGTAGGTATTTCCCGTAGGTAGTAGGTATTTCCCATGGGTGGGGGGGGGAGTGAGTGCCAGGGAAGGGGGGCGGGCGCTCCCGCTTTTGTGAGCGCCGGGGAAGGGGAGGACGCGGGGGGGGGGGGCGCTTTAGGGAGCGCCGAGCTGCACCCCCTCCGTGAGCGGAGCGTAACGCAGTTTCTTGAAGTGTCTCCCGGTAAACCAATTTATAAGACGTTATCACGTCAAAAACCTTGGTACCATAACAGAATTACAAGTAACAGCACGTATCTACAGCCACTCTGGACGAAGCCCAACGTATCAACCACAGTTACTCTAAATTTGGATATTTTTGCGTAACCAAGCCCTGATTCCGGTAGAGAGCCTCTCATTTCCATGAATCCAATGGCTTATGAAGTCCGACCCCTGGAGTTGGGGAAAAATCATTTAAAACACGTTTTTTGGCTCCTGAAAAGTTGCAGAAAGTGAGTTACGCGGTGTTGCTGTGGACGCAGCGTTATGGTACTTCATTCCTTCCATTATTCCTTCAGATTCTACCAAGAACTGGAAGCATTGTTATTAAAAATCAAAATTTCCACTCGTGTTTTACGTTTTAGGCCTTTCTAAACAATTTTGTTATCGTATCAGTCATGAAATCCTTGTAACGGGCCAAACTATGCTGTTTTGTCCCATTTCGATTAAATTTTCAGATATTGTACGTATTGGGGTGCAGATGGTCCCCTATGAAAATCAGCGCCCCCGGAAATGATGGTAGTCACTGCACTTGCGCAAACAGCCATAATTTCTACATTTTCCATTCGAATTCGATGAAATTTTAAACAATTGTGAGGGTTGACATGCAGATGGTGTAGGATTCTCTATTCTACAGTGTTTTTTGTTATAATGTTGGTAGCACTGCTACACTACCTCCCACCTGTGTGAGAGGACATTTTGTTCACCAGTTGAGTTTTACCTTGCCTTGATTAAAATAGCTCTGCATCTAAATTTTTCTTTTTCCTTGATATAAACCTGGTTCCTGGTTCAAGCTTCTTTAGATGGTCCCCTATGAGAATAGTGCAAGGTCCTTAGAGATTGATGTTTTGAGATGAGCTACAAAATAGGAGCATCTATACAATCTATGGATACGAGAAAGCTACGTGCCACACCCACTTGCAGACTTTTTTATTTATCTTAAAAAACGTTTTGGAAATTTCGAATTGCATCATCGAATTGAATATCACATTACAATTTGAAATTTTTTCTTTGAAGCGGTTTTGTCTCTCGAGTGAACCAACGTTTCTTTTCAACCTTCTTTCTCGACTTTTTCCGAGAATTGAAGGTGAAAATAAGCCTTTGAAGTTGTCTTGTGATATGGTTGCATTAATTAATTTTATGAATTGGAGAAAAGCATTAGGATTTGGGTTCGGATCAAATAATCTTTGTAAATTTTTGTAGCCCATAAAGACTTTCTGGTGGAGTGCAAGTTTCGATGTTTCCTGAACAGGAGGAATGAATGCAAGATTCACGTGGATGCGGTGAGTCAAAGCAACAAACACGTCTAGTAATAGCAGTAGTAATATATCGACGATTTTTAGTTGGATTTTGTGATCTGCACTTTATCAACGAGCAACTTCTCTTTGTCCCAGCTCCTGGTTCTGACTTTCAAGTGCGTCAAAAACTGGTGGTTCCATGAAAATATGACGGCCTGGGATTTGGAAGCTCTGGAAAACGAATACGCCGTCACAATGCTGAGCTTGGTCACTCAACTCCAGAAATACGAGCAACAGTTCTCAGGAGTGCTGGGCAGCCACTGTAAGTTGGATGTGACTTTTAGGGACTGTTATTGGAAGGACAGGCACTCGGCTTGAGTTGTCCACGAACGTGCCCGAACCCTGCCGAGTGTCCGCCCTTGATGCTTTCCTGTTATTTAGGCGATATCACGGCCAAAAAATTAGTTTATCTGCGTAAAATTGTTCTTTTTCAAGACAGCAACAAAGAAAGTTACTTTTATTCCGTTGAACAAGCTAGAACAGATAGGATGTGTCCTCCTACGCAAAATTTAGGCTGTTTCCAAAACGCAGGGAAATACCAGTTATTTAGTGCAAGTGGCTGTTTTGAGGTAAATTTAAAAAAAATATACCTACGAACTTATTTCGTTGTTTCCTATCAAAGTTTGATGTTTCACGGTTCAAGTGGTCAATCTCAAAAAAATATGGTATAAGGGTAATTCTCAGAAAAAGCTCAATCTTCCATGCTCAAACTTTGAGTAAGTGAACCTTTACCAAAAATTCAAAAAAATTCATGAAGTTTCCTGGAACATAAAGAAGAATTTGTAATGCAAGACAGAGCTCAATTCACAGTTTTTAGTCTCAAATTTCAATTTTGAAAATTTATAGTGCGGCGGTAATGAGAACTTGATTTTTTTTTAAGTCGTTGGTGTTGAGAATATCGTATTAGTTTCACAATTATGTTTAAAGAAATTCATGAAGTATCCCGGGAACATAAAGAAGAATTTGTAATGCAAGATAGAGCTGAATTAACAGTTTTTAGTCTCAAATTTCAATTTTGAAAATTTATAGTGCGGCGGTAATGAGAACTAATTTTTTTAAAGTGATGGTAATGAAAGCGCAGTTGGTATTGAGAATATCGTATTAGTTTCACAATTCTGTTTCTCTTTACCTTTCAAGCAATTAGCTTGTTCAGTTGGTTGGATAAGATGATTATATTGAAAAATCTCCATTTCTCTCTTCTATGGATTGATAGGGAGGGAATAAATAAACTGAAATCAATGAAAATCACAGTAGTATCAATGTATTCCAAGTAGGTAAAGAACTGTAAAAAAACTAAAACACTCAGTTAAATGACATTCAAAAAACTCTTATCAGTCTACAACATAATTATATCAATCTTCAACTCTTTATATCATTTAACTTGACAATTTTGTTAATATTCGTCACATAATTAACTTAATTACATCACAGATTTGTTTCATTAACTGGATAGTAAGTAGGCGAATATTTTTTAAGAAACTCTCGACCATACTCTCTTCTCGTCGATCAGCCTCCCTTTTTGTTCGCACAACTTTTCAGCTGCGTAAAATGTAGGGCGAGTCATCTCTGAGGGTTACCTAAGAGAAGGATAAGAATTTTTTTCATTCTAAGAGCTTAGGGCAATATGGAGATGATAATATCAGAATTCGAAACCTAAAATCGTTTTATTTGTGAAATTGTCATTGATACCTAAGGTAGAAATAATATTTATACTTCATCTTTAAAATACTCAACTAACAACATTTTCTCGTTACCCCGCACGCCTATTATCATTACCACCGAACTTTATTAAGTTAGTGTAATGAGATGGTTTGATGTGTGGTAATGAGAATTCCAAATTTGAGAGCTTGCCATTATCGTTCTGTACCTACCATATTCCTCATTCTACTCTTCTACGCCGTTTGAGAAGGCAATTAGTGGGCTACAAAAAAATGGGATCTAAAAAAATTAGTCACCAACATTGAAAGAGAATCATTGAACTGTGGTAATGATAACAATAAATGTACGCACCTGACACGTGACCTTAAACAACCGCTCCTGCTTGGCGGGGCCCCCCTAAATGGCGGTGGCGAGTTCCCTGGCGCTCTGCAGTACTGCCACTGTGATTCTCGTCGAAAGTTTGCCAAAATGCCCTGTTGGTCGCTATGGGAGGGAAAATCTTGATTCTTGTGCGGTAATGAGATTTTTTTCAGATACACAGTTCATTATCACTTGTTGAAACCCCCAAGTAAACTTAAAATTAGAAAAAAGCTGTTTCTGTGGAGATTTGTTGGTAGGCTTCCAATTTCACTGAATCTTTTCAACATAAGGACATTTCCCCAGGCTTGGGAGAGAACTTTCATCAGTAAAACAAAATAGTTACAGGCGGTGGTAATGAGAATTGAGTCTTTCAAGACCCAAAAAATTGGTTGCCTGTAAAGTCGGTATACGGGCGAAAGTTTTATTACGTGACAACGACTTAATAAGAACAACAACGAATAATAAGACTTTCAATATTATGAAGAGCACAGTTCTCTTATTATTGAATTACAGGTGGCTTTAAAATAAACACTTTGTTTATTTTAATTATTTGTTCCTATTTGATCGTTTTCACATTATTATGTGAAATTAAAAATTCAAAATTTAAACAAATTATTATTGGTTGAGAAACGAAATAAACGTCATTTATTTCATCATGTTATATTATCAGTCTGAAATTATTTACCTTTGCTGTTTGAATTGTTGCGATGGACGAAACTACCTTCACATTATCACTACACACAATCGTTTTACAATTAACTGGCAACGTGTAAAATTGTATGCAGGCGCCTAAATAGAAGCGCAAGACATGAACCGGTGTGTATGCCTATCCTCTCCGCTCTGTCTCTCTTGCTCTTAGGCGGGCTAACTGTGCTCGAGTGGAAGGGACGCGTGCCTCTCACTCGCTCTCATTGTGAGCGCATAACGTGAGCGGAGCGTAACGTTTTTTCTTGAAGTGTCACCCGGCAAACCAATTTATAAGACGTTGTCACGTCAAAAAATGCATCCATACCGCAAATAAATAGTTTCTTCAGCGAGAAGCGCAGGGAGTGGTGAGATGAACACAAGGGGAAGAAAAAACAACCATAGGACTAGTTTGTATGGAGAAAACCTCGAGATACACTAGGCTTGAGCTTTCTGTGTGAAATCACCCATAACCTAAGTATTTTTTTCAGATATAGATGTACCAAATGTAGAAAAATTGGTCAACTATAATAATAGCCGATAGTCAAATAATAATAGTCGATTTCTATAAAAATAGCTTCACCGTTCATTCTCGACTTTTTCAAATCGAAGGTCATTTCTCTCTCGAGTAAAACAACAAGTTTCGATGATTTCAAACGCTCAGTTTCGACTATTTCGAACAATCGAAGGTGAAAACAAGCCTTTGAAGTGGTCGTTTCTCTCGAGTAAATCAACAAGTTTTGAGGAGTTAAGTGTTAATTCTCGAGTTTGTCCGTAAAACGTAAAACGCGACTGGATATTTCGATTCTGGAGACCTTTTGACGTGATAACGTCTTATAAATTGGTTTACCGGGGACACTTCAAGAACTGCGTTACGCTCCGCTCACGGAGGGGGTGCAGCTCGGCGCTCCCTAAAGCGCCCCCCCCCCCCCCGCACACCCCCCCCGCGTCCAACCCTTCCCCGGCGCTCACAAAAGCGGGAGCGCCCCGCCCCCCTTCCCTGGCACTCACTCCCCCCCCACCATGGGAAATACCTACTACCTACGGGAAATACCTACTCTGTGCAACTTGACAAAGAATTTTATTTTATCCTTCTTCCTACTATACGAATGATATTAACATTAAAATTTTTTACCACTCAAAGTCGTTGTCACGTAAAACTTTCGCCCGTATACCAACTTTACAGGCAACAACACACAGGGTTTTTTTTTTTCAACCTCGAAAAGTGAAAACAAAACTTCCGCTACCTTGGTAGATTCGGAAGCAAAATTTTAAATGTAAGACAAATTCCCCATTGTAGCGTTGCATTTTACTTCCGAGTCTACCAAGGTCTACCAAAGAACTGGAAGCATTTTTATTAAATCAAAATTTCCACTCGCGTTTTGCGTTTCAGACCTTCCTGAACAGTTTTGGTTCAGTGTCTGTCATGAAATCTTTACCACAGCCATAACTTCTATATTTTCCATCCGATTTTAATGATATTTTTCAGAGATTGTGCGGGCTGGCGTCTAAGTGGTCCCCTATGCGAACTGATAGTAGCCGCTGCGCATGCGCAAACGTGAATTCCTTCTAACAGCCTTAACTTCCACATTTTCCATCCGATTTCGACGAAATTTCTCAAGATTGTTCAGATTAGCGTGTAGATGGTCCCTATGAAAATCATCACCTCCGAACTGATAGTAGCCGCTGCTCTTGCGCAAACGTGAAATCCTTTCCACAGCTATAACTTCTTCATTTCTCACCCAATTTCGATGACATTTTCGGAGATTATGCGATTGGCGTGTAGAATAGTCTCCGTGAAAATCATGGCCCTCGGATTGATTAGCCACTGCGCATGCGCAAACGTGAAAACCTTGCCCACACCATTGAAAGTATTTTGTGCGCATGTGCAAACGTGAAATCCTCGTAACAGCCATAACTTCTTCATTTTCCAACAATATGTGCGGGTTAGGTGTAAAGCTGTAGAGTCCCCTATGAGGGTAGTGCAATCTTTTGAGATCAACTACTATGCATCGGATCATCTATACAATCGGGTCATGTATACGAAGAAGCTATGTGCCACACCCACTTGACAGCTGTTTTTTATCTTACCCCTGGAATGGAATCGTCAACCCGATGTGTGCTTAATGGAAACGTCAGGTGTAATTTTTTCACCAGTCAGAAAACATCAATATTCAACCTATTTCGTCAGCTCTCTGCATTGATTTACACTTTTTTCATTCAAGTTCTCTACTACATTTGTGGCCGTTCTCGAGACAATTATTGCCTCTATACTACTAAAATGTGGGGATTCTGAGCCAATTCTCCTTGCTTTCTCTATTTTCCCCTTGATTTCTATTCGTTTTCCTGGGCTCAATATCCAAGTTCAATACTTCTGCTGATTTCAATAGCAAAAGGGGTACTGCCAGGTGCTACTACCAGTCCAATAAATAGTTTTTTCAACAATGAACACATTTTTATTTTCAAGCTCGTATTACAAAATATAACTCAAACTTTTCTTCTCAGTCTTTCAAGGTATTTGACGGACTAGAAAAAGTAACCTCCACATGAAAATCACTTCAAAGGAACAGGAAAGCAAATTGCTTCGTATTGGTAGACTCGGAAGCAATAGAAAATTTAGGAATATTACTGTGTTTTTTTATGTATGGCTGTTTTGTGAACCAAAATGATGTTATTTTGACACAATGAATGGGGCAGGGAATGGAAACATGGTGTGAAAATTACACCGTTCTACCTACTTTATTGGAAACGTTGTAAAAATTACACCATGAGTTCAGTTTACAGGCCTGTGAGAGACAAAGCGACAAACTCGGTGGCAGAGGGCATGCGCGACTGAGGGGGACACCCTAGGGATAGCGTAGGTGGGGTGGTGCCTTCCCGCCCTTTTCGCTAGTGGG
>CM019178.2:54269887-54299393 GCA_009739505.2 Apolygus lucorum | reverse complement strand
GGGGTGGGCGACTGTTTCAAGGCCACAGGTGTAAAATTTACTTGACGATTCCATTCCAGGGTTAATTTTCATACTTACGTAGGACAGACAAAAGATCGAATTTCAGATCAGCTGAACTTTGAACGGATGGCCGACATCCATCAGTAAACGATCATTTGCGATTCACACTTGTGTTTCTCTAGTAAATGGTTGGTCCTACAGTGACATAAAAATCTTCTCAAAGAATTAGTTCAGCTGAATGTTGAGCCTCTTTTCCAAAGTACAGTCGCGTTTTTGATTTATAAGTCCTACCCTTAAGACCTCATAGGGTGTGTCCATCAAAAATTCAATTCTATTTAAATTGATGAACAACCAATACCTAAGTACCTGTATATGTGAGACTGTGATGTTGATGAAACCCTTTTGTAACCCAGCTTTTCTCTTTCAGTTTCTCTATTTCAAACCGAGCTCGCCACTAATATGCCTCGAAATCTTCCTGCCAAACTCTTGCACGGTGACCACAAGTTCCACCAGACTCTGCCAGATCACGTTCAGTTCACGCGCGGTGAATTACTCAATGGTTTTTCGTACTAAAACACTAATTCCAGTCAGTTCCAAAGTACTGTCGTACTTTCCACTTGTGTATTATTTTTCTAGTTCTTACCTTTCCATGTTAACAACATTATGTAAATTCGATTTCAATTTTATTTAAATATTAAAAAAATGCTTCCTGAATCGTTTCAGCAGTTCGAAAGTTTTTTTGTATCATGTAAATATCAATACTTTGGAGTATCATGACGTCTCTAGCTAGGAAGGAAATGAAGGTTGAATGGCTCAACGCAAGAGCCCATGGATTTCTAACTTCTTTTTGTTCCTGTGATCGATCGCTTGAGCTACTGCAGAAACATTGCGTCTGTGTGGCGCCCCCTAGGTGGCGGATTGAGTCAACCTTCTATTGTGGACGGATAACACTGTCACTCTTACAGAGCGGGAGTCTCGGAAAGGGAAGTCACCTAGCTGCTGATGAGGAAGGAAAGGAAAGTGGAACATGGGAAAGGAGAGGGGCGGCCCTGTGACGGGAACTGTAGGCCCGTGGTGATCTCACTCTTGTTCTTGATAGTGACCTGATTAAAGGTGCAATTTTTCCCTTGTTATTTCTGTGAGAGATATAGTTTCCCTCAGTCCCTAAAAAGTTGGTAGTGGCCATAGAGAAAGGGATTCAATAACTTGGCGCAGTCAGTAGGACCAATGTGCTGCCACGTCTGACGAGACCCAATGCATTGCAGAACCCCGGAAAGTGTCCTGGCGGGCAACGACCATGGCAGGCATGAGGCCATACCTGCAAGTCAAGCTGAGGGAGATGTTGGGGACAGATAACACTGCCACTCTTACGGGCAGGAGTCTCGGAAAGGGACGTCACCTAGCTGCCGATGAGGAAGGAAAGGAAAGTGGAACATGGGAAAGGAGAGGGGCGGCCCTGTGACAGGAACTGTAGGCCCGTGGTGGTCTCACTCTTGTTCTTGATAGTGACCTGATTAAAGGTGCAATTTTTCCCTTGTTATTTCTGTGAGAGATATAGTTTCCCTCAGTCCCTAAAAAGTTGGTAGTGGCCATAGAGAAAGGGATTCAATAACTTGGCGCAGTCAGTAGGACCAATGTGCTGCCACGTCTGACGAGACCCAATGCATTGCAGAACCCCGGAAAGTGTCCTGGCGGGCAACGACCATGGCAGGCATGAGGCCATACCTGCAAGTCAAGCTGAGGGAGATGTTGGGGACAGATAACACTGCCACTCTTACGGGCAGGAGTCTCGGAAAGGGACGTCACCTAGCTGCCGATGAGGAAGGAAAGGAAAGTGGAACATGGGAAAGGAGAGGGGCGGCCCTGTGACAGGAACTGTAGGCCCGTGGTGGTCTCACTCTTGTTCTTGATAGTGACCTGATTAAAGGTGCAATTTTTCCCTTGTTATTTCTGTGAGAGATATAGTTTCCCTCAGTCCCTAAAAAGTTGGTAGTGGCCATAGAGAAAGGGATTCAATAACTTGGCGCAGTCAGTAGGACCAATGTGCTGCCACGTCTGACGAGACCCAATGCATTGCAGAACCCCGGAAAGTGTCCTGGCGGGCAACGACCATGGCAGGCATGAGGCCATACCTGCAAGTCAAGCTGAGGGAGATGTTGGGGACAGAAAACACTGTCACTCTTACGGGCAGGAGTCTCGGAAAGGGACTTCACCTAGCTGCCGATGAGGAAGGAAAGGAAAGTGGAACATGGGAAAGGAGAGGGGCGGCCCTGTGACGGGAACTGTAGGCCCGTGGTGATCTCACTCTTGTTCTTGATAGTGACCTGATTAAAGGTGCAATTTTTCCCTTGTTATTTCTGTGAGAGATATAGTTTCCCTCAGTCCCTAAAAAGTTGGTAGTGGCCATAGAGAAAGGGATTCAATAACTTGGCGCAGTCAGTAGGACCAATGTGCTGCCACGTCTGACGAGACCCAATGCATTGCAGAACCCCGGAAAGTGTCCTGGCGGGCAACGACCATGGCAGGCATGAGGCCATACCTGCAAGTCAAGCTGAGGGAGATGTTGGGGACAGAAAACACTGTCACTCTTACGGGCAGGAGTCTCGGAAAGGGACTTCACCTAGCTGCCGATGAGGAAGGAAAGGAAAGTGGAACATGGGAAAGGAGAGGGGCGGCCCTGTGACGGGAACTGTAGGCCCGTGGTGATCTCACTCTTGTTCTTGATAGTGACCTGATTAAAGGTGCAATTTTTCCCTTGTTATTTCTGTGAGAGATATAGTTTCCCTCAGTCCCTAAAAAGTTGGTAGTGGCCATAGAGAAAGGGATTCAATAACTTGGCGCAGTCAGTAGGACTAATGTGCTGCCACGTCTGACGAGACCCAATGCATTGCAGAACCCCGGAAAGTGTCCTGGCGGGCAACGACCATGGCAGGCATGAGGCCATACCTGCAAGTCAAGCTGAGGGAGATGTTGGGGACAGAAAACACTGTCACTCTTACGGGCAGGAGTCTCGGAAAGGGACTTCACCTAGCTGCCGATGAGGAAGGAAAGGAAAGTGGAACATGGGAAAGGAGAGGGGCGGCCCTGTGACGGGAACTGTAGGCCCGTGGTGATCTCACTCTTGTTCTTGATAGTGACCTGATTAAAGGTGCAATTTTTCCCTTGTTATTTCTGTGAGAGATATAGTTTCCCTCAGTCCCTAAAAAGTTGGTAGTGGCCATAGAGAAAGGGATTCAATAACTTGGCGCAGTCAGTAGGACCAATGTGCTGCCACGTCTGACGAGACCCAATGCATTGCAGAACCCCGGAAAGTGTCCTGGCGGGCAACGACCATGGCAGGCATGAGGCCATACCTGCAAGTCAAGCTGAGGGAGATGTTGGGGACAGAAAACACTGTCACTCTTACGGGCAGGAGTCTCGGAAAGGGACTTCACCTAGCTGCCGATGAGGAAGGAAAGGAAAGTGGAACATGGGAAAGGAGAGGGGCGGCCCTGTGACGGGAACTGTAGGCCCGTGGTGATCTCACTCTTGTTCTTGATAGTGACCTGATTAAAGGTGCAATTTTTCCCTTGTTATTTCTGTGAGAGATATAGTTTCCCTCAGTCCCTAAAAAGTTGGTAGTGGCCATAGAGAAAGGGATTCAATAACTTGGCGCAGTCAGTAGGACTAATGTGCTGCCACGTCTGACGAGACCCAATGCATTGCAGAACCCCGGAAAGTGTCCTGGCGGGCAACGACCATGGCAGGCATGAGGCCATACCTGCAAGTCAAGCTGAGGGAGATGTTGGGGACAGAAAACACTGTCACTCTTACGGGCAGGAGTCTCGGAAAGGGACTTCACCTAGCTGCCGATGAGGAAGGAAAGGAAAGTGGAACATGGGAAAGGAGAGGGGCGGCCCTGTGACGGGAACTGTAGGCCCGTGGTGGTCTCACTCGTGTTCTTGATAGTGACCTGATTCAAATTCAAAAGGTTTTTCTATTGTCGTAATCCACCAAGTGGTAAAACAATCGTCAGATAATGATAAATAACGTTAAACAAATAATAAGTAACAAACGACAAAAATCACCAGATCAGCTTAAAAAACTCTTCGATTTTGTATAATTCCGCCTCAACAAGTGTCTTTTTAATTCTGCTTTCAAACTGCTTCTCAGGTAGTCTCTGAATCGAGTCTGGCAGCGCATTAAAAAATCGGGAGCCGTGCTGGGTAGGATTGTTCCTCAGTGATGACGCCAGATTAAAGGTGCAATTTTTCCCTTGTTATTTCTGTGAGAGATATAGTTTCCCTCAGTCCCTAAAAAGTTGCTAGTGGCCATAGAGAAAGGGATTCAACACTTCCATGATGAAACCTTCCATGGTGACACGGAAATTGGAGCCGTGAGAAATTTGATGATCACGTAGTGCCACAAAATTTCAATTTCGGAAATGCACGAATTTCAAGCTGCAGTAGTAGGGAAATCATGTCACTTTTGAGGGGATTAATTCCCAAAAAATTATCGTACGCGCAGGAATCTGCTTGATGATGAGAGTTCTCCAGAAGAATGCGCCTAATGGATGCAACGTTTCTGAGGCAGACCTATAATTTCCAGAATATTTTCCGCAATTACCATAGCAAAAATTAAATTTAGTATAATTTAGTCGTTGTCATAATCAGAATATTCTTAATGATGTTTTATTGTGATAACAATCATTACAAATAAAATAAAGCTATTAGTATTCCGATTTCTGGAGTTTGAATAGGTACCTACCAATATCGATTCATTATGAATGAAATTTATTGATAATTAAATTAGTTATATTTATTGAGTAAGTGAAGTAAAACATATTGTTTAGGATAAGCATTAGATCAGTTTAACCAGTTGGTAAGTGATAACAGTTGGTAAGTTTGACCGGTTTAACCGACTGCCATTCACAGACGTCACTAGTTGTCTTCCTAAGGGAAGATCAGAATCTTGAAAAAAAAGGTAAGGAAAAAAGTAAGGCGCCAGTAAGTGTCTCCATCACTTTACAAATCTCTCTATTTACAAATTGGAAATTAGCTAAAACTAAACTACCTATCATAGGTCGAAAATTTAAGTGCTTGCTGTGCTTTGTACCTAATGATGGAAAATGATCTAAAAATAGAAAGATTTCAATACCCGTGTTAGTACTACTAATGTGATATGAGGCAAACATTGGTAGACTGCTACCAAGCCAGCTACGGGTCTTGGAAAGGGTGCAACACAATTCCCAATGGCTCACAGTGTTACCCTCAACTGCAGGCGGCCTGGATCTGTCACCAGCACCAGGGATGCCCTGGCCCTACGCTACGGGCACACCCCTCTCGAGCTTCCTGACAAGTGCGATGGTTGTGGAGCACATATGGATCTGAGCCACGCGCTCAACTGCAAGAAGGGAGGCCTCGTAAAAAGGGGTCACGATGAAGTAAGGGACGAGTGTGCCAGACTGGCAGGTCTTGCATGGGGTGGTGCTACATTGGAACCAGTGCTGCAAGAATCCAACGAGAGAAGCCCGATGTTAGTGGCTGATATCAAAGTCCAAGGAGTTTGGGAAAGTGCGAAGCCGGCGTTTTTCGACACACGCATTATTAACACTCTCCGTGCGGACTCAGAAAACTCGTTTTCGCCTGTGGCGGGAGACCTTTTTGTCAGGAATTCGGTAGTGCAAACCCGCAAATCTTAAAGATAACAGAATCCCCAGAAGTGAAAACGGCGCACTCTGGTGGCGACAGGAGGACCTACTAAGCACGAAAAAAATCCGAAAGAGGTTCATAAGTCATCCACTAGGTAGCAGAACGATGAACAGCTCGGAGATATGCTTAGAGCTGTGATGGTATAAACCATCATACGCCACTCGCGAAACTCGGCATGATGGTTATTACCATCATCCGCACGGAAAGTGTTAATGCTGACGCTGCCTCGTACCTTTCCCAAACGTGGGACTCCACAGCACAGACAGCCGCCGGGCAAAAACACGCCAAGTATGACAGAGCAGCTGAACATCTTCGAGGATCGTTTACACCTCTCGTCTGGTCCTGTGATGGCGCCCTTCATCGGGAATATGAAGTGTTCTTGAAGAGGCTGGCTTCCACACTGGCAGAAAAATGGAGCAGGCCCTACCCCCACGTGTTAGGGTGGGTGAAGGTCCGGACCCAGGTGTCTTTAATCAGAGCCGTGTCCCTTCGACTGAGGAGCACGAGGAAGACTATCCGATCCCTGGGTCTGGAGGATGGTGCAGCAGTACTCCAGATAGAAGAGTGAAACAACGATCGAAATTCCGTCTCAATCCACAAATGGGTTTTTCCGAAGACATGAAAGCGCGTCACAAACTTGAAAAAAAAAAAAATTTGGTTTCTCACTTGAATAAAAAAAAAAAAAAAATGAGGCAAAATTGGTTCTTGACTTGAGATTGAGCCTTGGGAAAACTAAAAACGTGATATTATTGGTGGTTTACGATCTCACAAATGAAACCTTGAAACTTCTTAACTCTCTTCTGAAGATGAAGTTGCATTAAAATTTGTGAATTCTCCATAATATAATACCTATTACATTTTGCTTCCGAGTCTACCAAGGTAGCAGAAGCATTGTTTTTACTTTTCAAGGAGAGTCTAGCCCCCAGAAAGTGTTGTTGTGTTTCAGCGCTACCTACCGCCACTTCAACGAACTACCATTTCTGATATCTTATCAGGTGATCACGCTCGCGACCGCATTACCGTCGCTCCTCTAACTTGCAGTTATCCCAAGATTACAATGTAGCAAAGGAGAACAACACAACAATTGAAAACACAAAAAAATTTTTTGTTGCATTTAATGCAATATCAAGTTCTTTTTCGTCGCAATTTAATAAGGCAGGGAAGTGAAGCCCAAACTTAGAAATTAGAGAGGTGGTAAAACCGAGGTAAGCCTACTTTTCAGAAATGCCGCTTGACCACGCTCACATCGAGCTGAAAAAGGAAAATAATTCGCTGAAGTGGCGGTAGGTAGCGCTGATACCCGACAATACTTTCTGGGGGCTACTCTCCTAAAAAATAGGTTCTCCAAAATCAGAATTTCCACTCGCGTTTTACGTTTCTAGCCTTCCCGAACAATTTTGGTTCCGTGTCTGTCTGACATAAAACTATCGAAGTTATTGTCCGATTTCGATGACATTTTCAGAGATTGTGCGGATTTGCGATGATTTCTCTTTTTTAATTCTCGTAGGTATTCGTGCTTTTACTTAGAGAAGGATAAATTTCATAGTTTTTCAGTAAACTACATCACTGCCAGCTACAGAGTATTGCCGTTTCACCATGAAACAACTGAGAAAATGTGGTACATCATAGCACAAGTGAGAGGAAGAATTTCAACAGCATGGCACATCTACGAGATTTTGACATTTTATGTCTCTACTAGGGCACATAAATGAACTAGGGCTGGCGTTGGGTAAGTCATGGGCGTCCTCCTCATTATGAGTTAATTTATTAGTTTATTTTCATGATGACATCATTGTGTCTTCTTTGAATTTATTTAAAGAAAACACAAACGGTGGATACAGCTTTCGTACAAGTACGCAACCACGAGAGACATTTTATGTCTTATGTTTAATAAATTGAGAGCTTTCCAATGAGTGGTGAACGATTTTTGTGGGTTGGAAAATGAGGAAGTTAGTTTTCCCTAGGAAAGATTGGTTGTACGTGAAAATCATCGGAAATTTCCGCGTAACGCTCCCCTTGTAAACCGGAGTGAAGTTAGCAATATTTCTCGGCAATATTCAGAAAAATACACACATAATGAATGAAAAATACACACATAAATGAAAATCGTCACGCGGGGAGCGTTACGCGGAAATTTCTGATGATTTTCGCTTACATAAAATGTCTCTCCTGGTTGCGTACTTGTACGAAAGCTGTAGCCACCGATCGAGAGGAACAGTGGGCGGGAGGAGCAGGGGTTTGCAACTACTTTCAAAGACTTTTGTTTTTCATTTATGTGCCATAGTAAAGACATAAAATGTCAAAAATCGTCACGCGGGGAGCGTTACGCGGAAATTTCTGATGATTTTCACGTACAACCAATCGTTCCTAGGGAAAACTAACTTCCTCATTTTCCAACAAACAAAAATCGTTCACCACTCATTGGAAAGCTCTCAATTTATTTCTTAATACATTTTAGATATATGTTGCTAGGGATAGTATAACTTTTGTATTATACCTACGACTAAAGGTTCTGCACTAAATTTGGCAAAACTGTTTTATTTTATTTATATTATAGTGGATACTTACCTCTCTTTTTTACATAATATGTAAACATCATATTATGATGTTTACTGTACAATTAAATGCAGTTCAAGTTAGCAGACAGTAAATAAAGGTACATAGATGAATACAAATTTTAAAAACTGTAAAATTCATCGACCAAATCGGTTTTTTGCTCTCTTGAAAAGTAGGCAAAAGTTAGATGTGCCATGACGCAGAGATGGGCGAATAAATACGATTATGAATACAAATCATATCTGCGATTTCATGTTTATGAATACAAATACAGGTATGAATAACAATACAAATACAATCGTATTCGCACTTTGAATACGATTTTCCCCCTTATTCGTATTTTGAATACGATTTTGATTTTTTCCAAAAAAAAATTTCTCCCGAAATCTGGACATATTTATTCCCCAAAATTGTCAAAATAATCAACTAAAAATTCTAAACGCTCACCAATTCTTATAGTTTTCACGCAGAATCGAATGAGACCAACCCCATGTCGCTACGATCGACAGTATAAAAACTACGACGTAATTTACGCAGAAAATCGTATTTTTTTACGATTTCCACTGAAAATTATGAAAAAGTTATGATTTTCAGCGTAAATTAAATCATAAAAAAGTATGATTTTCAGGGAAAATCGTTTTAAAAAAATCGATTTTTAGGGAAATCATAGAAAAAATCGTAATCAAAATACGAATACGGGGGAAATGGGGAATTTGCCTCAATTTTAGATTCTGGAATTTCAAGTCAAATCCTATAATAGGGCCCTAGAATAACGTTTAACACTAGGAATAACCAAGGGGGGAAAATTACCGTAGGAGAAAATGACTAAACAAGTGAAGCCTCTGTTACAAAACAACCGCGAAAATCGAGGAATATTGTTGACGTCATACGAAAAAAAAAAAAAGACGCGAAAACAACTCCGACAACAGACAGAGTTCTAGCACCGCCACACAAAACGATCCAGTGAAATGGCTACTCGAATAATGTGATTCAAATCTTGAAACTAAATAAGAGATGAAGACTAATAATGCTTGATAAACTAGTAGGTAGATTCGTATTGTAAAAAAATAGAGAGTAAAATGTTTCTTTTGGTCACTTTTGTGTCTGGGTTCTTCCTGCCAGTTCGCGGCGCACTCTTGTGTTAATCGTTATAAGCTAAAAGTTCGTGTATGTTCCGCTTCTGTGGTAAGCGCCACAGATCCTCCTTTGAAGTCAGATTGGTAGAATATCCGTTACGTTTCAAACATGGCTGCCTCTTACACATTGCCACCACATTTAAAATTTCCATCTTCCTTAAATTCTCTAAATTTTTTGGATGCGTTTTCGAGCAGCTCACTATGGTTTTATTCCATAAAATAAACCCTCATTCGAAAAAAAAAAAAAAAAAAATGTGAGGCAAATTCCCCATTGTAGTCAAAGTGTGAATACGATTGTATTCGTATTCTTATTCATACCTGTATTCGTATTCATAATCATGAAATCGCAGATATGATTTGTATTCATAATCGTATTTATGAATAAGAATTCGCCCATCTCTTCCATGTTGCATCTTAACCCTTTAGCGTTCCTTGGTACAACTGCTGTACCAAGGTAGAAGCAGTTTGCATTCTGGCGTGTTTTTCGTTCCATTCCTTCTCAAAAGGGTGCAGCATCATGGGAAAAATGGTAGCATCTCTTAGCTCCGCCTAGATGTCGAGATATTGCAAAAGTGGGTGTTTTGTGGTACTACAGTAGTACCAACAGTAACTGTTGTACCAAGGAACGCTAACGACGAAGTTTTTTTGCTGTTGTTTTTTATTCAAACCAAAACATTACGTGGTGATGTCCACACGGATGAATTTCGTCTTCTATTCGAGGAACGTAATTTTTCTATAGCTATTCAAGTATCCATAATGAAAGCATAACACTGGAATCGTGTACTCGCAACGATGTTATTGAAGTTTTTCGGGGCGGGCGCCCCAAGATTTCGATTGGACGAATCGCATACCAACGCAACAAGTCCTATTGAAATGTTGTTTGCTGTCGAATTTGTCATCTGTTTTATATTGATTGAAAGCAAGATCATCCAGAATAAACTCAAATTATGATCATTCCCTGATTACCTTTTACTGGTACAAATGTTGTGCCAAGGAACATCATGACCGAAAAGTGCACCTGGTGGTCCTTGGTACACATGCTGTACCATGCCATTTTATGGCGCGTGAACCATTTTTTTTTTTCGCAAAAAAGGCTGAAATATTGTTGATAGATCCATAAAGACCCGACTAGATCGGAAAAAAAATTTTTCCCATGACGCCCGAGTTTTGCCCGCTAAAGGGTTAAGCGACGATATTATTATGTTTCGGACGGGGTAGGCAGTGTGGCAAGAACCTTCTACATCCTCAGTAAAATTGTACCACTTTGAAATAAAGGATCGACGAAATAAAATACGTTTCCTCCAGTTGCAAAATAATTATAATTATTAATGAATAATCATTTATAACAATTCTCAAAACCAACACATGATATGAATAAATTGATACAAAGGCGTGATAATGTGAACAGAAAAGATAAAAGTAATATAAATGAAACAATATAGCATTGATATTGCAAACAATATAAAATATAAACCCAATTAATATTTTGCTATGATTTGCTGAACTATTAGTAAGAAGTGAACGCAGCGACAACAGCAGAAGTGTTTAATCCTCGAACGTTTTGAGCAACATTCGAAAGATGCTACATTAAACCTCAATAGGAAGTGGAAATTTTGGCAACAACTTTTTGATAAACGATATTAGGGTATAATAAAAACATCAAAGGAGTAGTATAGATTTTCACTAATATTATTGATGCACGACAAAATATGCGGGTAAAGAGCTAAACAACCAACACTTCACTAATGTACCATTTTTAAAACCAACATTATTTTCTTTCAAGATGCAAGATGTCACCTAAAATGTACACATGAGAAAAATCAACTTAGGTGTTGTTTTTTAGTCAAAGTGCACATTCTTGTCGAGTCTATGAGTAGAAACTATTCTAAGTGACGGACAGGAAAAAGTGGGACGAATTGTTGTGAAGTATTTATTTATAATGGTAGGGAATTGACCACAGCCATGCTATGCGTTAACATTTTTTTTTACACAACCAATATCCACATCGAGTTTTGTTTCTTGAAATACTGAAGCTTGTTATGTACAATCATAGCTGACGATCAACTACAATTTTGAAGGAAGGCCTATCTAAACACCGATCGACACCAAACTACTCGACTTATTACACGGGCGGTTGAGGGCAAAAAGGGGAGAAATTGATAATGTGAGTGGTATAAACGGTACAGAAGTCCTTGGAAAGTTGAAGATTTCAAAAAAGAGGTTTTTTTTCTTCCGTTTTCTTAGATAGCATCGATGTCCACGTCGTCTTCACCGTCGTTCACGGCTGCAGCGGCGACCGGTTTGTTGGTGGGTTTGTGTTCCTTGAGTGGAGATGCTTTGGCTCTGTCGTCGTACTCAATCTGAAGCAAGAATGATGAGCATTGGGTGAGAATATTCGTCAGGCAAACAGCTTAGCCAGTCTTAGAGGAATAAACAATAATGAAAAACGCAGCAAATTATTTCACAAAGGTTTATTCTTTTTCTGTATACAGGGTGTCCAAGTAACTACGCTCCCCCCACTTATTTTCTCTAATAGTGTAAGAAAAAAAATCGGATTAACGCTATTCTTCATAATTTTTTGCGTAGAATTCAAAATTGCGCAGTGCGCAATCGCGAACCATGCGCAATCATGATCAACTTTGTTTTTTCGAATGAGAACCCCCATTTTTTATTGCAGATTCGGATTCTACGTCAAATTTTATGAACATTTTACTTTGACAACTTTTTTTTTGGACGCGCGCAGCCCGCTCAGCAAGCGGTCAAAGATGCGCAACCCAGGGATTGCGCCAAAGTTGAGATGAAGGTAAACCTCAAGTGCGGCACAATACTTAAGGCCATATCACACGAGCGATTTTTTGGCTTTTTTCCGCTGGAAAATCGCTGGAACGTGAAGAGGAAGTTAGAATAAGTTAGGCGAAGTTGAAGAAGAATAACCGCAGAAAACTGCGAATAGAGCGCATTCTGGCGGCCAGCGATTTTCACTCTAACTTGACTACAAGTTTTGGATCAGGTTATAGTAGTGTGGAATTTTGAAGCAACGTTTTAGCGTCGCTCCCACTCCCAGAAAAAGTAATCACTTGTAAAAGTAATCACTTGTAAAAAGTAATAACTTGTCTCCGTGGCGTCACTACGATCTCGTTTTCTTCAGTTTTTGTGCTCCTGTCGTATTATTCTTCAAAATGTACCCTATTTCCTTGATCATTAGTGGTGAGTACTTACCAACTACAATATCTTAACTTAAGTATATAAATTATGTGCCGATCTGTCCAGTATTTTGTCTGTCAAACATGTAAGTATTTGTACAGAAAGAATTACTGAAATCTGATGGTTCATTGTTGACATCTTTTGGCTATAGTTCATTCTGGGAAACAGAGACCTACTCCCACGCAAGTAAAAGGAACAAATTACTTAGCGATGGAGAACCTTCGAATGGTTTCCTTCCAGCTTTTTTTCCCGCACAAAATGGCGGACTAGAAAAATTAGAACGCGTTCTAAATATTCCAAAGCTAGAAAAATCGCTCCACCAGGGTGCAGGCTGTGCTATGGGGGGGTGGGGAAGTGGAATTAAAAACCCGCTGCATGGATACTTGAAACACTGTACTTCTTCCCTTGCATGGATACTTGAATCACTGTATTTCTTCCTCTTCACGTTCCAGCGATTTTTCTGCGGAAAAAAGCTGAAAAATCGCTCGTGTGATATGGCCTTTAGCACTGTTTTTCTACGCTGAATCGCGTGGTGATATCCCTTTCTTGATTTGATGTCATCTTACCGCATCTACAGCTGAAAAAGTCACTTTTCGAGGAGGAAATCATCGATTTTCCGTAGAATCTTTTCCGAGTATTGTTTTCTTCTCGAATTATTACTCCTTTGTGCAGGTAGACAATACAGTTTACATTAAGAGTTATTATTTATTAAGAGTTTATTTAAGAGTTCTTAATTTACTATGAGTTATTATTAAGAGTTTATCGCTTAATTGTTTCAATCATTGTTCATCCAATCATGTTTTTAGAAGACTGAAAATTATTTTGCAACATTTTGTGATAATTATGTAGAAGTTTCCCGTTATTTTACAATTTTAAAAATGTAATTTTTTTTACATTTTATTAGAACGATTATTACCCTTTGTAAGAAAATCGATGATTTCCTCTTCAAAAAGTGACTTTTTCGGCTGTAGATACGGTAAGATGACATCAAATCAAGAAAGGGATATCACCACGCGACTCAGCGTAGAAAAACAGTGCTAAGTGATGTGCCGCACTTGAGGTTTACGTTCATCTCAACTTTGGCGCAATCTCTGGGTTGCGCATCTTTGACCGCGCGGGCTGCGCGCGTCCAAAAAAAAAGTTGTACAAGTAAAATGTTCATAAAATTTGACGTAGAATCCGAATCTGCAATAAAAAATGGGGGTTCTCATTTGAAAAAACAAAGTTGATCATGATTGCGCATGGTTGCGCGAATGCGCACTGCGCAATTTTGTCATTTTTGAATTCTACGCAAAAAAATTATGAAGAATAGCGTTAATCCGATTTTTTTTCCTACATTATTAGAGAAAATAAGTGGGGGGAGCGTAGTTACTTGGACACCCTGTAGATCACTCGCCAGTAAAGAACAGCTTTGGCACTGTCACTACCTAACGACCATGTTTTCGCTTCATAATCGAGTTTATCAAGCTGAAATGAACACTTCACACTTCATTCGAAGAAATAAAGAGTCCCTTTTTGCTAAGGAAATGAAAATCCATGACATCTTCCAAGTTTCTCTGCTTTCAAGGTCACGAAACAGCTCCTCAATTGTTTGCCTTGGCTGATGCTGTTGTAGTGGGGGTATGGCAAAACTTGACACTGCGCTGACCCCCGCCTACCACCAGCTGATCGTCGTCTCTCATTCAAAATAGTCCCGCAAAATTCATTTTTTTAAACTGCTTGCCTTGCACCACCACCCTCAGGCCCCAGTTGATCGTAGTTACTAACCTCTTCAACTCTCTGGTGTGTTGCGTGCTAGTATCCAAGGCAAAATACTACTAATTCCATTCAACTTCCTTGGTAATAATGAAATATTCTCTAAATTTTATAAAAGTTTTCCAAAATCGGCTATAAATTACTTGCAAAAATGAAAGTATAGCTGAATCTCAACAAAAATTAATTTATTCATTTCACATATTTTCAATAAGGCAAACAGTGTTGGCTATGTTTGCCTGGAGGAGACGCCACTGAGACTGATGAGCATTGGGTGAGACAAGTTGGGACGAAACATCTATGTTGAGGGTTCTCAATATTATCGAACATCGAGCAACATCGATGTTAGCAAAGTTATTGTTAACTTTACCATCGATTTTATTTCTTGCAAAATTAATGTTTTTCTCACTAAAATGAGAAAAACGCTGCAAATCATTGCCCAAAGGTTTATTATTTTCTGCATAGATCACCCTTCTGTATATATCACTGGTTCTCCATCAATAGCACCTACCACCATCTGTATTCTCCCTTGACCTTCCCTCTCAAATTTCAGCTTCCTGCGTTCAATAGGATTGAAAATGGCTTCGGAGCTCACTCAGCTGATCAGTGCTCTTCCAGGCGTCTCCAGCATTCGAGGAGATCTTCTTCACTCTTCAGATCACTGATCAGCTGAGTGAGCTCCGAAGCCATTTTCAATCCTATTGAACGCAGGAAGCTGACATTTGAGAGGGAAGGTCAAGGGAGAATACAGATGGTGGTAGGTGCTATTGATGGAGAATCAGTGATCTATACAGAAGGGTGATCTATACAGAAAATAATAAACCTTTGAGCAATGATTTGCAGCGTTTTTACCTATCAACTATTGGTAGGTACTACCTATCACACCATACTGCCTTCACAATCAAGTTTATTAGAAAGAACTAAACGCTTCACACTCGATTCGAAAAATAGGGAGCTTCATATGGAAATTTGATTACTGGTTGCACAGAAAGCAAAACTGAATACAACTCGAAGAAACGAACAGATCGCGTTTTGGTTTGCTAAAATTCAACGGAGATTAGACCTCTTTAGTGATTCACACTCGTGATTCTGTTTTATCAAAGGAAAACCCTTTAGTTCTCGTAGGGAGCGAACGGTTTGTCCTACAGAGCTCCGGGTGGTCTCAAACTTTTTTAAAATGCAATACTACTTAAAATTGGTGAAAAAAAACGATACGTTTATTTCGAGAGTTTTCGAGCTAGGGCACTCTTGAAAGTTTCAACCCTCAATTTTCACCCCTTAGAAGTGACTGCCATCAACCAAAAGCTTCGCAGCACAACTTAATCCCAAACGGAGCCCATATACCAAATTTCATCAAAACCGGTCCATGGTAACTAAGGAAAGTGCCGCGTACGGTGGACGGACGGAACATTTTAACATAGATATGTTTTTGGGCTGGGGGTCATTAGAGAGTTACAGCGGGCCAAGATACGTACAAAAACGCGAGCCTCGC
Source organism: Apolygus lucorum (assembly GCA_009739505.2). Lineage (NCBI taxonomy): Eukaryota > Metazoa > Arthropoda > Insecta > Hemiptera > Miridae > Apolygus > Apolygus lucorum. The sequence goes on along the minus strand of CM019178.2, from coordinate 54,283,563 downwards.
GCATGACGTGAGGCTCACAGAAGACAGTTGACTCGGCCCTCTCGCGTTTTCGATGTGAGAGTCGCGTTTTCAACGTGAGATAACCTACTTGGTCAACTCCTTGTTTTTGTGGCTGAGCTAATGGCCGCCGTCAATCAGCTGTTCAGTCTTTTTCTTTCGTTTTGAAGAGTTTCGGTGAATCTTTTGCGAGTTCTTTATCTTCGGGGTCGCGGTAAAGTGAATTGAAGATTGAAGAATTGATCCCTTATACATTCCGCTTGAAGTGAATATTGCTCCCTTATACATTTCAGTATACGATCGATCTCAATTTCTTCCCCATTAAAGGCAAGTTTCCTCTACCTTTTTGACCGACTTCGTATTTATTTTAGTTCGAAAAGGTAATATTAGAATATAATACGAAAAGATTGATTAGTCCGAGGTCGATCTTTAACTACCAATCTCGTTGAATTCGGTTGTCTGTCATCTACTCCTCAGACAAGGGGATGGACTGAAATGCACGATTAGGTGCTTACATTCAGTTTGCATTTATTTATTTATACTTTTACGATTATTTTGGGTAATAAACGAGCGTACTTCATTGATTTCCTTATATTTTCCTTCCTGTTTTCCTTTATCGGTTCAACGAAAACAAAAACCGCGGATTGAGTTGACGTTACCTATGGAGTGTTGACAAATCTTAAGCAACGTAAATCACAGGATGGACGTGAGACTCACGTTGGAAAGTTAGCATCCACTCGATGCTCGCCCTAGCAGCTTCTCGCGTCTGAACGATTCCAAATGTTACTGTAACTCTCTATTCTAAAATTTGCGTAATGACATCAAAATTTGTGACGACCCGATTATTATTAACTCGAATGAAAACGAAGGCGATCAGTAATGAAGTAGAGGTAAGAGGTACAATGAGGTAAGTTAGGTACTATAAATAGGTAGGTACTATAAATACCTAAATAACATGGATGCGTTTACAGTAAACATAACCATGACCCAATGTTTTTCCACGAAGCGGATCTTACAGCGTAGTACCAAGTTCAGCCTCTGCCGTCCAAAGGGGAAACTCAATTTTTTCACATTTTGACTTTTTGATATCGTTGGATTCGAAACAACAGGAGCAAGATACTGCTGTTGGTAAACTGATGGTTGGACTACAAAAAACATCCAGTTTGTGGATGATGCAAGGGTAAAAAGCAGTTTCACGCCATTACTGTTGAAATCCTCACAATCCGGGAGAGACTCAACGGTGAAAATAAAATTTGAATGAGTTTGATTCAATTATCAATTGATTAATGAATTTGGAATATAATTTCTAGCATTTTGAGCGTGAAATTACTGGAATAAAACAAAGAAAGAGGCGCCGTTATTTTGCAAAAGTAAACTCGCATTCTTTACAGATTTCATGGAACAAAAAAGCAAAACCAGTGTTCTGAAAACTGGTTTCCCGGAATAACTGCTCTTCTCCTTCGGACGGCAGAATCATCCTTGGATGTAACAACAAACAACAATACTAACCTCCAAGCCATCATCATCGCTTTCGTCACTGGACCCTTCTTCCTCTTCAGCCTCCTTCAGCCACGTGAGAAACGGTTCAGCCTTGTTGTGTATTTCCTGACTAAGCTCTTTAGACACATATTTTTTGCTCACTTTCCCTCCCCATTCCAACAGGACTCCTTCATCCAGTATATCCCCGTCGTAAAGCATCTGCGAAAACAAAATTACTTGTTTAGACCAAGAAACATAATCCACTCATGAAGTGTAAACCTGAGAATAGCGTTCTATTTCCTTTCCTCCTTATGTCAAACCAAAATTTATTGGTGGGATTTATTTGGTGAAAAAACTGCCGGAACATGCAATGAAGAATTTCACCGAATTCTGTTTGAATTTTTCCTGAATAGTTAATGGTGTGGGATAGATGAAAACCGGGTTTCGGAAAATAAGTCTCCTGTTATTTTTGGGAGACAATCAAAATTTATGATTTCAAAAAACAACCGGGAAAACGGACTTCTTCAACGTAAAGCGGATACGCTCGCTGATTGGCTGTTCGGATCGCCGTCTCCTCCCAGTGTTGCCCGATGGTACGAAGAAATCGTGTTATCTAAGAGGAAAGTTATCAAACAAAAACAGGAGAAAACCTAATTTTCCCCATCTTGCTTTTTCTATTTTTTTCTTCAGTTTTTCGATTTCGATCTTTACTGGTTTTGTGAAATTTTGCACCTGAGGACTATAGATTTCACGATCTCAGCGCTTCAAGCGGCCGAAAATGAACTATTCCAGGATGACGTCATCCTCCCGGTTTTTTTAAACGTTCATATTTTCTACACCGTTTTGTTTATTCGTAAATTAGGAAGTTCGGGCTGAAATCAATGAATGTTTTATTTGCCATTCCACACAAAGTGTATCGACAATAAAATATAAATATAAAACAAAACATAACAGAGTAATAGGGGTAAACAAAACAATGGGACATTAGAAAGGGCATACGGGTAAAAAAAAGAACGAAAAATGAGATCCTCCAGAAGACTAAGGCAGCGAAGCCCAGCCGGGAGGCACCAAGCCGGGCCCGGACCCACCCACCATGGCGGCTCCTGGACCGTGTACCCATACTGGGCAAGTCTTGCCTGCAGTACAAACGTCTCAAGACCCCCCTACCCAGACTCCGCAGCCAACGCCCACAAACCGGAAGAATCAACAATTTAACAAGAGTGGTAACTTAATCCAAAAAAAGGAACTGAAGAGCAAATACAATTTTCAAGAAATATAAAATACTAACAATAGACAACAGAAAAACCACTCAAATGAAAAAAAGTCTGCCAAGTGGGTGTGGCACATAGCTTCCTCGTATCCATAACCCGATTACATAGATGATCCGATGCATAGTAGATAACCTCAAAACACCAATCTCTAAGTACCTTTCACTACCCTCATAGGGGACCATCTACACGCTGATCTGGACAATCTTAGAAAATTTCATCAAATTCGGATGAAAAATGTAAATATTACGGCTTTTACAAGAATTTTACGTATGCGCATGCGCAGAGGCTTCTGAGAATTTTAAGGCCTTGATTTTCATAGGGGACCATCTAAAACCTAATCCGCGTAATCCCTAAAAATGTCATCGAAATCGGGAAGAAAATGTGGAAATTATGGCCGTTACAAGGAAATTCACGTTTGCGCATGCGCAGTGGCTACTGTAATTCCGAAGGTGGTGATTTTCATAGAGAACCATCTTAATACTAAAAAGGAACATCCCTGAAAATTTCATTGAAATCGGATGGAAAATGTGGAAGTTATGGCCGTTACAAGGAATTCACGTTTGCGCATGCGCTTCTATCAGTCCGAGGATGATGATTTTCATAGGGGACCGTCTACACACCAACCCGCACAATCCCTGAAAATTTCATAGAAATCGGACAATAACTTCGTATAGGGTAAGTTGGGGTATTTGGGCCATGGGTCGTTTTGGCGCCCTCAAGTTTGAATTTTTAAAGTTTTCAATGTTGGTACCACTGGCAGACAATGGGAAGTGTCTAGAACAACGACCATTTTGAAGCCAAGTTGCAGTAAGTCTGTCGTGGAGGGCTGTTTCTCGCTCGTCAATATCACGGTGAGTACGTGTTGAACCATGCTTCTTAGTTCAACTCAAAACCTTCAAATCATATTATTTTTCATTTGTTTACTATTTGTTGTAGCTTTAGGGACCTCATTGAAGTAAAATAGCTCGTGAAACTCAAATGATTCTGTTCTACTAAGTAAGGGGTGGGGTGGTCCAGTTACCCCCAAAAGAAGGTCTTGGGGGGGGGGGGGGGTATCTGGACCATATGTCTGGGGTAACTCTGCCGTAGGTACCTAGGTATGTTGAACGAGATTCTGTTATTTATTTATTTTTTTTTCTTTATAAAACCACACATGTCTTTTATTTTTCCTGTGATTCTTTTTCTAAGACTGATACAGTAGGTCCTATTAGGTTCGTAATTACCTGGGTTGGTACCTATGCGTTCTTTATTCAACGAGATTTAGTTCAGTTAGGTATTCAGAGTTCAATTTTTGCTGTGATTCATCCCTCAGAGTCAGGGTAATTTAGAGGTTGTAATATAATTAGAATTGAAAGTGCAATTATTAGGCACTTAAAAAAACGAGACTGTTACCATGTGTTCTAGTTGATATACTATTATTTTTTGATTCCTAGCAATGGGGTATTTCGGTCAATTTTTTTTAATTTTTTTTTTTCAAAAGAGTATGGCTCAGGAATAACGGTAATCGGGTCTGTTCGTCGAGAAAATGTTTTTAAAAAATCAGAGAAGCTAAGGAAAGTTGAAGATTTGAACGGTGTGACGTAGCTAGCCAACTGTCTTTGAAAAAAGTATCCATGCACAGAAACCCTTGAAAGACCTCTTGGATACTACAAAATACTACTCACACAAGCGTAGTGTGTGTGCATTTATAGCGGCCCGCCTTTTTCAAACGTGTGATCTCTTTAATAAATATTCCTACCACATGTTATAGTATCATTGGGCTTAAAGTTGTAGTATATTGGTTTTCAAGGGTGCTGAATCCAAATTTGAGGTCAAAAACCTGAATTTCCGACCCACCGAAATACCCCATTCTACCAGTTAAGTAGTGTTCTTGAAGGTGATTGTGTTAAACTACTGTTGAAAGCCTACCAAAAGTTGCTAAAAGTAAACAACACTATAAAAATGAAATAAAGGAGGATTTTTAATTTTTTTTTTTTGTACATTTCTTTACCCACCGGCTCCACACACTTTTGTACTACAGTAGTTACAACGCCCGTTTTCGGAAGCCTTTGAATAGAAAAAAAAATTCCATTCAGTTTCAACATCTGCATAAGTACGTGAGTTGGCCAAAATATCCCACTTCCGAATACGGGTGCGCAGCGTGGGAAACAGATAGTGCGGCCCAGTTGCCCCATTCAACTGGAGTAACTGGGCCATCACGCCTATTAAAAAAATATGTGACAACAAAAAATATTAAATACGAGAAATTTTATTTTTTGATGCTGCAGTGTTGAAGGGCATCACATACTGAATGTGTGCAACACGTTTCTTTTTTTTCTCTTCAAATTCTTATAATTTATATCTACGCCTGAAGTCTGATTTTCTCGTTTTTCTCAAAAGAAGGTGGCCCAGATTCCCCAACTGACCCTAGTTATGCGCGTTACAAGGAATTCATGACAGACACACAGACACACACGGAACCAAAATTGTTCAGAAAGGTCTAAAACGCAAAATGCGAGTGAAAATGTTGATTTTGGAGAACTTTTTTTTTCGTCCTTGAAAAGTGAAAACAAAGCTTCCGCTACCTTGGTAGACTCGGAAGCAAAATAACAAACCAAACCTATACCCATCTTTGTCTTGGTTGGCCTCAATGGGGAATTTGCCTCACATTTTTTTTTTTTTCGAATGAGGGTTTATTTTTATGGAATAAAACTATAGTGAGCTGCTCGAACACGCATCCAAAAAATTTAGAGAATTTAAGGAAGATGGAAATTTTAAATGTGGTGGCAATGAGTAAGAGGCAGCCATGTTTGAAACGTAACGGATATTCTACCAATCTGACTTCAAAGGAGGTTCTGTGGCGCTTACCACAGAAGCGGAACATACACGAACTTTTAGCTTACAAGTAGTGCGCACAAGAGTGCGCCACGAACTGGCAGGAGGAACCCAGACACAAAAGTGACCAAAAGAAACAATATTACGCACTTTTTTACAATACGATTCTACCTACTAGTTTATCAAGCATTATTAGTCTTCATCTTCTCTTATTTAGTTTCAAGATTTGAATCACATTATTCGAGTAGCCATTTCACTGGATCGTTTTGTGTGGCGGTGCTAGAACTCTGTCTGTTGTCGGAGTTGTTTTCGCGTCGTTTTTTGGTTTATTATTTTCAATAATAAGCCTTTGGAATCGAGCAAGAAAAAAAAAAATTTTAACCCCCCCTCAAAATTTGATGTTTTACGTTTCAAGGTACGTAGAATCCGAAAATCGAATAAAAAAATTTCCGTCCGTCCGCCGTACGCGGCACTTTTCTTAGCAACACTGGACCGATTTGGTTCAAATTTGGTATATGGGCTCCATTTGGGGTCTAGTTGTGCCGCGAAGCTTTTGGTTGATGTAGGTCACTTCTAAGGGGTGAAAATTAAGGGTGGAAATTTTCAAGAGTGCCCTAGCTCGAAAACTCTCGAAATAAAGGTATCGTTTTTTCACCAATTTTAAATAGTACAGAATTTTTAAAAATTTTTGAGACCACCCGGAGCTCTGTAGGACAAACCGTTCGGTCCCAACGAGTATTTGAAGGTTTTCCTTCGATAAAACAGAATCATGAGTGTGAATCGCAAAAGAGGTCTAATCGCCGTTCAAATTTTATCTGACTAAAATGCGATCGCTGTACATTTCTTCGATTTGTATACAGTTTTGCCTTCTGCGTAACCAGTAATCAAATTTCCATATCAAGCTTTCTATTTTTCGAATCGAGTGTGAAGCGTTTAGTTCTTTCTAATAAACTTGATTGTGAAGGTGTGAAGCCATTATAGTGTGGTAGGTAGTACCTACCAATAGGTAGGTGTGGTAGGTAAAAAAAATTGGTAGGTAAAACAATGTTTGTAGGTAAAAAACGCTGCAAATCATTGCTCACTGATCAGCTGAGTGAGCTCCGAAGCCATTTTCAATGCTATTGAATGGAAGTGCTCTTCCAGGCGTCTCCAGCATTCGAGGAGATATTCTTCACTCCTCACATCACTGATCAGCTGAGTGAGCTCCAAAGCCATTTTCAATCCTATTGAATGGAGGTGCTCTTCCAGGCGTCTCCAGCATTCGAGGAGATCTTCTTCACTCCTCACATCACTGATCAGCTGAGTGAGCTCGAAAGCCATTTTCAATCCTATTGAATGGAAGTGCTCTTCCAGGCGTCTCCAGCATTCGAGGAGATCTTCTTCACTCTTCTGATCACTGATCAGCTGAGTGAGCTCCGAAGCCATTTTCAATCCTATTGAACGCAGGAGCTGAAATTTGAGAGGGAAGGTCAAGGGAGAATACAGATGGTGGTAGGTGCTATTGATGGAGAACCAGTGATCTATACAGAAGGATGATCTATACAGAAAATAATAAACCTTTGAGCAATGATTTGCAGCGTTTTTTTCTTTTTTTTTGTATGACGTCAACAATATTCCTCGATTTTCGCGGTGTTTTGTAACAGAGGTAATTTTTTCTCCTTGGTTATTCCTAGTGTTAAACGTTATTCTAGGGCCCTATTATAGGATTTGACTTGAAATTCCAGAATCTAAAATTGAGGCAAATTCCCCATTCCTGTACCCTCGTGGTCTATACTGGAGCACCTGTTTGACCAACCGGGAGTCATCCATCCTGTCGATGTGTTGCAACCACTTTTCCCTGCCTTCCGCAATCTTTTCATTCACCGAATAGACTCCCAGCTCCTCCCTAATACGTTCATTGCGTATTTGGTCTCCCAGAGTGCAACCCTTCACTCACCAGAGAAACTTCATCTCTGCAGTCTGAATTTTCTGCTTGTCTCGCTGCGTAATCGTCCAGGATTCACTCCCATAGGACAAAACCGGGGCTGCCATCACTTTGTAAAATTTGTTTCTTTCCTTACTTTTTTACCGAGAGTACTGTGAATGGTGCCGCACATACGCTGGTATCTTCCAATCTTATTGGCGATATCATTCTCGCGTTCAAAGCTCAGGTCACATCCCAAAAACGTAAAAAGAGTTACTTGTTCCAGTATTTCGTTGTCCACTACTATTTTAGACCGTACTGGGTATTTTCCGTGAAAGGCGATTATTTTAGTTTTGCTGGGACTTTATCTTCAGGTCATATTGCCTACAAATTTGGGACAACAGAAACACGGACCGCTGCAGTTCGTCCTCAGTACCCTCAATTACTACCTGATCATCAGCAAACAACAACGTACTGAGAGCTGAGCCTATAGGAAAATAAGTCTCCTGTTATTTTTGGGAGACAATCAAAATTTATGATTTCAAATAATAACCGGGAAAACGGACCTCTTCAACGTGAAGCAGGAACGCTCGCTGATTGGGCTGTTCGGATCGCCGTCTCCTCCCAGTGTTGCCCATTGGTACGAAGAAATCGTGTTATCAAAGAGGAAAGTTATTCAAACAAAAACAGGGGAAACCTAATTTTCCCCATCTTGCTTTTTCTATTTTTTTTCTTTACTTTTTCGATTTCGATCTTTACTGGTTTTGTGAAATTTTGCACCTGAGGACTATAGATTTCTCGATCTCAGCGCTTCAAGCGGCCATAAATGAACTACTCCAGTATGACGTCATCCTCCCGGTTTTTTTAAACGTTCAAATTTTCTACACTGTTTTGTTTATTCGTAAATTAGGAATCCGATTGTGGGGTCAAAAATAGGAAATTCCGACTTTGTGAAATTCCTCATTTCCATTCTTAAGAAATAATTTCCAAAAAATGCAAAAACTATTCTTTTAAAGTCAATAGCGAAGAAATGAACTCCTTCGTTAGAAGAAAGAACACCCTCACCATCAAATTTGTTGCTGCTTATATTTACGGTCTGAGGATAACGTTGAATAGGTTAACCACCTAACTTAATGCCAGTTCGAGTGGGGTATGCAACCGTCCCTTACCATCCGGTCAGCCTCCCTGTCGAAGTTTTGGGTCCTTGTTAAGTGAACTATCTTTCCATCCCTCCCTCCCAATGGGTAGCATTTTGTAAACATCGCATCTGCTTTCCTTGATTGTGAAATAGGCCAACAAGAACAATTGAAGACCCAAGGGGAAGAATGCACTAAGTCCAATTTTTTTCGAAGCTGAGATTTTGATGCCATCTGTTCGATGTGGACGAAAGCTCAAAGTGTACGTCAACGAAATTGGCGAAAATGAATTGAGTCACTAGGCATCAACGGTGCAAAATAAGAGCGAAAAAAAGAAAAGAAAAGAAAATTCATTGCAAAAAACTTTGTTTTTCTAATTCTGGAAACATTTTCAAATTGGACTTAGTGCGTTCTTCCCCTTGGGTCTTCAATTCCTAACACTCCATTTGGATAACGTACTTTGAAAATAGCCGGAACTTTGGACAGAAGAGCGGCCTTGTGCAATCCAATGATCTGTTCAACTCCGCCAATCAGAGCCTTCTGTGCCTTGGTGTCCTCGTGAGTAAAACGAAGGAGGAGTCCACGGAATCGCTTGATCTGAGGACAAAAAGATGGAAATATAAATACGAAATATATACAAGTGAAATTTATTAATATTGGGGGATTTTTTTCAGTATGGAAAACTTAGGTAGTTCAATACTTGCACACGAGGTCTGTTCATCATTTAATAATAGAGAGTTTTTGCTGCCAAAATTTGACGGGCCCTGTCAGGAGGAGACTAGCGCGAGCAACCGAGGATGCTACCCAGTTGAAGGAGGAGGCCTGTAAACTATGGACAAATAACTACTATTTTGGTTTTAACCCATTTCAAGCCAAGGGTAGAAATAACTGAATATTGAGGAGAGGAGGTTGAACAGTTTTACAGAATGCCAGCCGAAATAAAGCGACATTAGCTCCCCAATCGAGAGCAAAAATACTCGATATTTTCCAGGAATGGCAGTCGGACGAAAATCCAACCTGAAATGGTTGTTTACTTTACCTTTATTTACTCGATATTTTATGAATTTTACTTTTTAATGAGATTTGAGAGGCCTCAGTTTTACATATCGATATGATTTATCCAGTTCATTGTTTTGGTAGAATGCAAAAGTCTATTTATGGACCGGAATATGTTTCAACTCATGGCCCAGGAAGCTCAATCGTCCAGATTCGAATTTGAGCTACCATACCCATGCCTTCGCCCAAGAAGCCTCCTTTTCAAAAAATGTCCAAAATTGCATTGAGCTCCCGAACATCAAAGAAAACTTTTTCTGAAAAGTTTAGGAACAGCATGATCGAGAAAAAATTCTCCTGCAAAGATTTGCCACTATTTTCAATATTTAAAAAATCATAAATATGAATGCAAAAACGCATCAGTGGCCGGAAATGGGTTAAGGTGAGCCGATCCAAACAGGATTTCGCTACCCCCTCCATCTGCAAGCAGATAGATGAAACCCCAAGACCATAGGAGGGTGATCGAGGGAGTGGAAGGAACTCACCTGGGAGTCCCAGGGGAGCTAGTCATAACTATCAGCTCCTCTAGGTACCTGTTTGTATTAACACCACAGGTCAGGCCGAACCTCCTAGCTAAGGTTCTACCAACTAGACACGTTGGTACCCGAGTTCATAACAGAACTCACATGCCGAGAGACATCTTCAGGGGACTAGCCCCTGAAGAGGCCATCTCTCCCCTTATAGCCTTCTTGGTTTTAGCCCATGAAGTAGGGTTTGCTCAACCACGAATCCAACCTCAACTGAGGGGCAGGCAGGTGATGCTTTGACCGAGGTCGGTGCATCTGTAGCCTGGGACTCCCCTCGCCCGTGGTACTGGTGATTGAGATGAGTAAAAAGCCTTTTACGGCATTAATGCTATCCCCAGAAGCCCAACCAGGTAACAGGCCTGGAAGCAGAGAATTATGTAAACTATGGACGGGGGGGGGGGGGGGGTGTTTGTGTTGCCTAGAAACGGATGACTGTCTATAGGTCTACCACTGAAACTTTTCATCCGTGTGGCGCTCCCTAGGTGGCGGATCCACGAACTATAACGATTGAGTCAACCTTCCATGGTGAAACCTCAACACGGAAATTGGAGCTGTGAGAAATTTGATGTTCCTGTACTGCCACGGAATTTCAATTTCAGAAATGCTCGAACTTTAATCTGCAGTAGGAGGGGAATCAAGTCACTTTTAAGTGGAGAAATTCGCGAAAAATTATTGTACGCGCGGGAATTTGCTTGATGATAAGAGATAAGTAGTTCTATGTTCTCCAGCAGAATGCGCCAAAGGGATGCAAAGTTTCTCCTCTGGTAGACCTATGGGGAACCCTTTCATCATCGCCCGCTGTTGGCAGGAGGCAAATTCATCATCACAGGAATTCATTAACAGGACGTTTCCATTTGTTTTCTGAACGTTACGAGCGTTTGTTGAACGTCACGATGAGGTTTGTTTTCTCACTTCATAGCACAAGAAATTGCATAATGTTACCGCGTCACATCACGATATAAATACAAAGGTAGAAAATAGTTGAACCTGTGATTGTGATGAGTGGAGGAAGGTTGTTAGGGAGACCAAGGGACACATTGTCCTGTAGCGCCTGGGAGTTACTTAGTTGGAAAAATAGCTACGCCTGCAGATATAAGTGCGAGAAAACTCAAAACCTTACGACAATACAGCTGCTGAAAAAGCATAAGTAATATCGAGATCTCAAGAAACTCGAATCACAATCTCATGATGCTAGGGCTGCCGAGAGAGAAGAGTTCTGATTCAAGAGGAATTCTGCAACTCCCGATACGAGCGCTTCAGAACGAAACAAAGCGTACAGAGGTAAGAAAAAGGTCCAACTCGAAGAGATGCAATCATCTTCGTCCGAGAATTTATTTTGGTGGAGTAAAATGAATCATTAATAAATGATCTGACTGTAGAACCGTAGGTGTACTGTCCGTAGTTTCTTTTCATGTCAGTTTCTGCATTAATTTAACAAAACTGTATTATAAGTTTAGAAAAAGTTGTGTAAAAAAGGATTACAGAGCAACAGGGGCAAAGTGGAAAGAGCTAACGAATGGGCGACAAAAGACTGGATCCTCCAGGCACCTTATCCATCAACACCTAGCGCGGAGGTACCTGAGGGACATTGCTAGCTGACGCAGGCATCCTTCCTTCAAGTTAATGATCAATCAATGGAGTCAATGGATATTTTAGTGTAAACATCCATGCTTCTGTGGATGAAACACTGGTGTCTCTAATTCAGCGCTAGCACATGTCACAAACACGTCTTCGCCCAATTCTTTTTTCAGGATCAAAGGTAAATCTAAAAAAAAAAAAAAATCTCGTAGAAAATAATAAAAATGGGGGATGCGCCTTGATTTTTTTTTTAGATTTTTAATTGAAAGTGGACTATATCCTGAGAATTTTGGCACCAACCGCGACCTTCTAGCGTGAGTAGATCTGTTTCTATGATTTTTCAAAGTTTCGACCGTTTATGACGTCACGCGCCCCTCTCGCCTGGGCGGGACCCCCCAGCCAACTGTGACGTCATAAACGGTCGAAACTTCAACAATTCAAAGTAAAAGATTTTGTCATGAGCCTTCAACCACCACTGCCAGTGTCCACGCAGCGCCCACAGCTGGGACAACGATGAAGGGTGGTGGTGCTGATAGCGGTTGATAACGGGCTGTCAACACCACCAATCAGAATGATAGGAGATCGATCCCCGGTCGAGGGGTTAATTTTTGATGACTCAACAGTATGGCGCAGTCATATCGGGCCCGAACGGTCTCCTCAGAATTTTTCAGAGAAACAATAATTCATTAAGATTAGGTCATCAAAACAACTCCCTCCCAAGACACGAGTCGAGCCACCGCCTATTCAGACAAACGTTGAGGTCAGCAGATCCCCCGCCCCATCAATAAGGAACAATAACAAAAAACTCCGAAGCCAGTCAAAAATACGCGTTCTCAATGGGTCGTAAAAACGCAGGCCCTGACTAGGTAACGGAGTACCTAGGATTTCCTAACAGGGGGGGGGGGGGGAAGATGTGATCAGCTACCTCTTCGCATTTCTGTCCATTCGCTTCCTTAGCTCATGTGGTAGAAGCCCCAATTTAGAATCAGAATGATATGAGATCAATCCCCGGTCGAGGGAAGTTAACTTTCAATGACTCAACAATTTACACACGCTAGAAGGTCGCGGTTGGTACCAAAATTCTCAGAATGAGGTCTACCTTAGATTAAAAATAACAATAAACAGTTTTTCCTACCCAGGCGCACACCCTATTGTTGCAAGTAATTGCTATTCTTGCACCGTGCATTCGGAGAGAGAGAATGTAATGGAAAACTGGGTTCTAACTCGTATCCACCCCTGAAATTGTGCCATCTGGGTAGCTTGGTCATTTGCTGCCAGGTTGGAGGCAGGTTGGACTTCAGGAATTTGGAGGTACTCTCTGTGTACTGCTCTGTCGCTTGAGGACAAAAATACCCCTCTGTCCTCAGCAGCCCCACAATGGCTGAATTGGCAAATGCGTACCAGTCTTGGAACACACTCCCAAATGCGACGATAACCTTTTCAAAAGTGGAAGCGACTAGGGTATCCGTCGCAAAAAATAATAAAAGGTTGAAAAAATAACCAAAAATATAAAATGGTAAATCGAAAATAATAGAAAATAAACTCTTCAATAGACAAGATTTTATTAATCAAAAGATATTAGGAAAATAAAAAAAAGAAAATCTTTAAGAAAATCGTTTAGGAGGAAAAAGGCCCAGAAAAGAAATAAAGAAAATAATTGATATTTAAATAGGTAGGTAGACCTCTGAAGGCGGAACGGGCGATGCAGACGGGGAAGAAGTGGTCGGCGGGGACTCTCATAGCGAACTGCTTCAGGCCTGTCGGACAGATTGAGTTGACCCCGCCGCCCTTCCTCACTGTTTATATATTCTTTCCCATTATGTACCATCGTCGCACAAACCAGTATTTTCATGTCAGCCACTAGCGTTGGGTCCCAATTTCTGCCACTCTGAGGACAGGTTCAGTGGCAACCCCATCC
>CM019178.2:54141525-54269787 GCA_009739505.2 Apolygus lucorum | reverse complement strand
GAACAACAGACGTTTCACTTTGATTATATGACATTTTTTGATTGCAACACCGTTTTCAATACTCATAATTTCGTTTACTCAGAAGTTGTTTCGTTATTCTATCATTTGGTAGAGGCGGGTGGGAGGGGGGAGGAAGGGGGGATGCTTTTCTTACACAAAATTTGATTCTCTACAACTTTGATTATGTGACATTTTTTGGTTGGATACGCCGTTTTTGATGTACAGGCCTTGAAACTTGAGCGTAACCCATTTTTCAACCAATTTGGGAAAAATCGCCAACTTCAACGATCGATTTCGGCCAAACGGCTGAACCGATGTTAACGTTTCAGGTGGTCATTCGACGCAGAAATTCATCCTGTTTAATAAAGGAAAGAGTAAAATTTTCCGTAGGATGCATCGTGTACGAGTTATAGGCAAAAAACTGAAACGAGTGCCGAAAAATCGCGGTTTTTCGGGCACCAAAAAGTTAGCACAAGGAGAATCTAGTAGAATATACTAAAAACATGTTCCATAGGCACCCACAAGTCACCCATAAAAGTTTCGCTTTGTCCGGAATTAATGCAAACCCTAACTGCTAATTTGACTGGACTAGAAACATATATCGCTAATACAATAATTGCATTGTCTTCAAGATCCACTCCGCCATCAAATCATTAATGAATTACAATCTACTACTAAAAAAAAAAAAAAAAATGCATTGTATTCATTGATATTGTTATTTCATCCTTAAGTTTTAGGGTTTTTCTTTTTTGGGGGGATTTGGGGGTTTTTCGAGGTTGGCTCAGGTGGTTTTGGTAGCCGCTTGTTGGCAACACTGTTTTAGAGGTTATAACCTAACTTCTACTGTAAGTGCTGTGATAAACAGTGAGCTTCTGTGATTCCCGTTGGTTTGTTCATAGGATTTATTGATTTGAAGTGATTTTAAAGAGTTAACTTTTTAAAATTAAAAATGCCTCGAAATTGTGTGAACCTAGTGAATAACTTTTGTTACATTTGTGGTGAAATAACATTTTCTTCGCAAAAACGCAATCCGCCTATTGTTAGGACTGCCTATCACCATTATTTTGGTATGAAGGTAGGTGATCAAGATAAGTCGTGGGCTCCACACATTGTTGTAACTCTTGTTCGGTTACTTTACGAGAATGGTTGAAAAAATGGGAATGCAACTAGGGTACACAAAGTACTGTTGCTTTTTATGTATGTGGGACAGTAGGGATAGAAAGTCACACTACATTCAAGCAGACTGGCCTGCAAGGAATCTTAACCCCAACGAAAAAAATGTTGTTGCAAATCCTCTTGTTGATCCAAAAGATATTTTTCTTCCCCCACTACATATAAAACTTGGTTTGATGAAAAACTTTGTCAAAGGCATGAACAAAGAGGGAGAGGCATTCAGATATTTAAGAGAAAAAATTTCAACATTAAGTGATGCAAAAGTTAACGAAGGAGTATTTTGTTCAATATAAGTAGCAAACTGCAGTAAAGGAAAATCGGGAAAGAAAACTCGCGAGACGAACTTAGTGAACGTAGTCAACTGAATATAATAGAAAAACAACAAACCGAACAGAAACAAATCCGTTAGGGGCGCTAGCATACGATTACAATCTCCCACCTAATTTTCAACTAATTACTTGAAAATTAAGA
This sequence comes from Apolygus lucorum, assembly GCA_009739505.2. Lineage (NCBI taxonomy): Eukaryota > Metazoa > Arthropoda > Insecta > Hemiptera > Miridae > Apolygus > Apolygus lucorum. The sequence goes on along the minus strand of CM019178.2, from coordinate 54,268,143 downwards.
CAATTAAACATGACAAACTATGGACAAATCAAGGGAATACAAATCAATCCAAGGAACAGTGAAAAAAAAAGAGTTAAACTTCATAAGTCCAGTCTGTTTGGTGGGACAATCCTTCTTCCTAATCTTGTTGTATGCTCCTCTACATGGTCATCTTCTTGGCAATCAGGCTCTGGCTCCTTGGCATTCTCTATACCTTCCAGGTTTTGATCTCTTGGCTCAGCTAAAACTCCACTGCTATCCGAGCTGCTCATCTTCAGCTCCAATGGATGAACCTTTTGGATGGGACGTATAAGTACACCAGTTGGTGTCCTGAGCTCCAGAACTCGGATCTTACCATCACGTCCGTGACTCACTTTCTCCACAACTCCCAGGACCCACTCCAATCTCTTTGAGTTCTCAGACTCAATCAGGACAACCTCCCCTTTGGTAGGCTGTTGAGTCGACTTTCTAGAACTCCATGTGAGTTGGCCAAGGTATTCCGATCTAAATCTTTGACGGAGGGTATCTCTCAATTCCTGTCTGTACCGCAAGCGCTGGTGAAGGCTAGTTTCTTCATACATGTCACAGTCAGGACAATCTATTTGATGCAGATCCTGAAGAAACATCGCTGGTGTTAATGGTACTGGGTCATTAACATTTTCTGAAGACTGAGTCAGAGGTCTGGAATTTATTTGTGCCTCACAATCACAAATTAAGGTGTATAATTCGTCCAAGTCCAAAACTGCACGACCCAGAGTCCTTCTCAACAAACTCTTCAAAATTCCAATCAATCTCTCCCAGAACCCACCCCACCAGGGTGCCGCAGGGGGGCTGAATTTCCACTCAATCCTTTCACAGGAACTATATGTAGCAATAACCTCCCAATCCAACTCAGTAAATGCATTATCTGCACCATGGAAGTTTCGTCCATTATCACTATAAATAATAGCAGGTCGGCCTCTTCTGGCGATGAAACGGCGCAATGCAAGCAAGAATGATTCAGTGGAAAGTGATGGAACAATCTCCAAATGTACAGCTCTGAAATTAGCGCAGGTGAACAAGCAAATCCACACCTTACTACCATCTCGAAGATACAAGGGGCCTGCATAATCCAATCCAGTAACCTCAAATACTCTGGAGTTCCTAACCCTTGTTTCTGGTAGTGGTGGCGACTCAATATCAAATGGCTTGGCTGAAAATCTCTTGCAAATCACACACTTCCCAACAATACGACGAGTTGTCTGACGTCCCTTCAAGACCCAAAATCTGTCACGAAGGACACTGAGCAAAGTCTGAGCACCTACATGATGACACTTGTAGTGAAGATCCCAAATTAGTCTTTCTACCACAGGATGAGCCGAAGGTAGCACAATAGGTTCTCTAAATTCTGCATCATCATCACGTTCAGAAATCTTTGTTTTCACTCTGATCAACCCATGAGCATCCTTAAAAGGGCGTAGGTCACTCAAACGAGGATCAGAAACTGATGAAAAGGACTCCGTCTGTACATGTCTCAAAACAAGGAATTCTGCATCTTCCAATTCCTGAACAGAGAGATGACCTACCTTCCTATGCAGTCTATGTCGACAATTGAATATGAAACGGCGTACCCAACCAATCATACGAACTATTTTTTCATACTTAGAAAAGTATTCATAAATCCAAGTATGATCTCCGGTCCCATCAAACAAAGCAGCCGTCTTCTTAAGTCGCTCACTGTTGATTTCTTCCTCTGAGTACGTGCAATGAGATGCAGGCCAACTTTCTTCACAGTCCACCAACCAATCTGGTCCCTTCCACCATTGCGACTGAATAAGCTGTTCCACAGAACAACCTCTTGATGGAAGGTCTGCGGGGTTCAAATTACCAGGAATATGACGCCAGTTAACACCAGGAACCAACTCTCGAATCTCCTTGACACGATTCCGAACAAAAATGCTCCATTCCTCCTGTTTTTGAATCCAAGCCAATACCGTACTCGAATCACACCAGACATAGACAGGAACATCAGTCCACCCCAGAGCTTCAATAGTGGACCTCAACAAACGAACACCAATAGTGACCCCCAACAGCTCCAGTCTTGGAACTGTGATTTCCTTGAGAGGGGCAACTCTGGACTTGGCCTGTAGCAGTGAAACAGTCACCTCACCCTCTGCATTCACACTTCGCAAAAACAAGCACGCAGCATAAGATTTACCACTGGCATCTGTGAACAAGTGAATTGATGGGCTTTTACCAGTCCCTGTATTTCTGGGAATTTTAATATGCTTCAAATTATGCACAGCATGGAGCCATGACTCAAAAATTTTCCGATCTCCAGGGTCCAACGGATCATCCCAGTTCACCTTCTTTTCCCATAGTGTCTGTATCAGAAGTTTTAAGTGTAGCACTGCAGGAGCAGTGAATCCAATGGGATCAAAAATACGCTGAGCCATGGAGAGCACAGTGCGCTTGGTCAGGACGTCTGTTTTTATGTGCTGCTCCCACCAATCCATATTCAGGGATAAAGTGTCACTTTTACGATTCCACTTCAGACCCAGTATTGGGGACACAGCATCCTCAAATACACTGTCGTGGGTGAACTCCCACCCTCTGAGGTTAAATCCTCCCTTTTTCAAAACATCGGAGGCAACCTGGCGCAGTTGAGTGGCTTCCTCATTGCTATTCACACTAGTAGCTAAATTATCAACATACAGATTTTTTGCAAGCACTCTCAATATAGGCAGTTCATTGTGGGAGGCAGACTTTACACTTTGTTCAATGTGGTGATCGAGCACTGCACCCAGAAGGAAAGGACTACACGTCACACCAAACACGACCCTAGTGTGCTGCAGAGCCACCCTCTGATCCTGACTGTCATCCCACCAGAGGAATTTCAAAAAAGCACGGTCTTCTGGATGAATGCCTATCTGCAAAAAGGCCTTTTCAATGTCAGCAGACACACCAATTGCCTTTTCCCTGAAACGCAACAATACATTGGGTAGTAACTCAATCAGATTGGGTCCTTCGTCGAGACAATCATTCAAAGATGGGGACCCAGCAATTCTGGCCGAAGCATCAAAAACTGGCCGAATCTTCGTAGTACTACTAGACTCTTTAATCACTGGGCGGTGGGGCAAATAATGTCCATTGGAGTCATCAACAGCTTTCTCTATAATATTTGATTTCAACCACTCCTCAAATATAGAATCATACTCATACAAGAGTCCACTACTCCTACTCATTTTCTTTGTAGTCCGCTCCAAACGACCTCCAGCCAATTCACGATTAGATGGCAGTTCATTAACAATATCACGCCATGGGAGTCTAATCTGGTATCTTCCATCAACAAACTCCACTGTATTTTTGAAATGCTGGAGTGTAGCCTTCCTCTTAGCCTCCCTGTCACGCTGTTCAGCAGGATCGTGAATTCCAATTGACTCCAACCTCCACAAATCGCCAACATCAGCAGCAGCTACCGTTGTCATGGTATAAGTAGTAGCAAGATTGGAACTACAAGCTGATATGGGTATATCCGGTCTCCTACAAGAACCAAGGATTGTCCAACCAAAACGAGTCTCGAGAGCCACAGCACCACAAGGAAGAATTTCTCGACCTGCAGACCAAATTTTCCCAGCTATGTCAGCCCCAATAAGGATGTCAATAGGACCATACATATCCTCGACTAGCTTGACATTGACGGAATCGAGTTCTCTCCCCAAATCAGGATTGACAACAACAGTAGGAATATACGATGCAATACTTTTGTGGTCCAAAACTGAGAAATTGCATGCAAAGTCACCACTCAAACTCAAAAGGCGGATCTTGTACTGCTTGTGCTTAACAACACCCAAGCTTCCTCCACCAAACAATGAATGTATCAAGCTCTCATTTCCCTGTGACTCATACCCCATTTCAACTGCAACCTCAGTCCTCACATAGGATCGTTGAGAACCACTATCCACAAGGACACGAGAACGACGTTGTTTGTCACCATTTCGCAGGAATACAGCGAAAGTCTGGAGGAAAACCTCTGGAGAAGAGCTTACTGTTAGACTATGGTTGATGGAGAGAAGGCCCACCTCTGTACCGGAGGCATCATGAGCTGTAGAGGAAGAAATAGGGGCCCCTGAGGACTCACCAGAGGCAGCTGAAGTATTGCCACACATCAACAAAATATGACGTCCTCCACATGCAGAACACCTTGCTCTACAACGCTGATAGGTATGACCAGCCCTGGTGCATGAAAAACAACGGTGCAACTTTCCCAACACAGACCTCTTTTCACTCAAGGACATCTTCTTGGCTTTGGTGCAACTGGATACATCATGGGATTGATCACAGAAAACACATTTGTCCTTGAGGCTCAAATTGGCCAAGTCGGCTGCAGTAGGACAGGGAGAATCCACAGGACTTGAGCCAACAGCCGAATATTTCATCCTGGAGTCAATTTGAGCAGGAATATTCTCATGCAACGCAAGATCAACCCTCTCCTCGGCCTCAACCTCACCCTTGAGAAATTTCAAAAGTTTGTCCATTTGTGTTTTCAGGGGCTCACTACGGTCAGAATTACTCCTTTGCCACACTCTAAGGGTCTCCACAGGCAAACAGGACTCAACAAGAGGAAACAATATCGCAGCATAACTGTCAGACACAATATTCAACGATTCAAGTGCTCGCAATTGGGCTTCCAACCTATCAAATAACTGAGCCAACTTCATGGTCTTGTGACTATATACTAGTTTCAGTAATTCTCTAATGTAATATTCAATAAGTAGGTCAGTGCGTCCAAAACGTTCCTTAAGAGCCGGGATAACCTTACAGTAATTTTTGGCCGAGGGTGGGTAGCTATCCACCAACACACGGGCACGAGACCCAAGAACCGTAGCTTGAATCAAATATTGGAACTTTTGTTCGTCTGGAAGATCTGGGTCCTCGTGAATGGACGAAAATTGTGCCCAAAACCCAATCCATCCGGATATTTCCCCATTATATTTGACCAATTCTAACTTAGGATAACGATATCCACTATGTCTCTTGTAAGAGGAAGAGGAACTCAGACTATTGGCATCTTCTTCTTTAATTGGAATGTTGTGTATGGAATCGACCATAAGTTTCAAGTGTTGATACCTGAAAATATATTCATCAACTGATTCCAACTCATCAGAAATCTTTTTCTCGTAATCATCGTCACCCTCACTTTTATCCAGCTCAGAAAGAATCTCTTTATCAATAGCCAATAAGTCATGATAACGAATTTCAAAAACTGCAAACCTGGCATTAATTTCGACTTCATCGTAGTCTCCACGATCTATATTCTCCATCAGGGCGTTGTACATTCTAGTAAACACCGTTCGTTGAGAGCCTCTCTTCTTTATTAAATCGCCCATTTCAGTTGAAAACAAATTGAAACACAAAACACGACGAAGTCGGCAAAAACTAACCACTGGGACACGTTTTCCAAAACCAGCCTCGAAAAAAACGAACACAAACTTTCAACACAATGGAACTTTCTTTCCCCGACACTAACCAAATTAAAAAAGTCCTGTCACGGTCGCCAAATGTTCAATATAAGTAGCAAACTGCAGTAAAGGAAAATCGGGAAAGAAAACTCGCGAGACGAACTTAGTGAACGTAGTCAACTGAATATAATAGAAAAACAACAAACCGAACAGAAACAAATCCGTTAGGGGCGCTAGCATACGATTACATATTTGTTGGGCCACAAATTCGACTACTTGTAAAGGATCCTTCGTTTGACCAGGTTTTGGAGGGCAAAGAAAAGGAAGCTTGGGATGCTTTCAAAGCAGTTAATCATGGTTTTTTGGGGAACAAAAGAGATGAAAACTATGTTCAGTTGGTGACAAAACTTCTACAAAAATACCGTCAGCTTGGATGCAACATGTCACTTAAAATCCATTTTCTTCACTCCCATCTAGACTTTTTCCCCCTAGTTGTGGAGCTGTGAGTGATGAACATGGAGAACGATTCCATCAGGATATTTCTCAAATGGAGAGACGATATCAGGGTCGTTGGAATGAAGCAATGCTTGCGGATTAATGTTGGACTGTGTGTAAGGATGCTCCAGAACTCACTTACAAGAGACAAGTCAAGAGACAGCGAAGTCACGAAGCAACCACATAATGTTCTTGAAATTCAACCTGCCAGGTATTCAAACATCAATTTGAAACTTTTAGGAGGCTGTAAATGAAGTTTTTCAAATCTAAATGACTTTTCACAATTGTTAGCTGATACTTAAAAATGTATAGTTTTGCCTCGGTTGGTTAATATCACATTTTTGACCCGTTGTGTATCACATAAGCAAGAGCTAATAAAAAATTTTCATTGTCATATTCGTTTTTCTCACCCCAAAATTAGTAAAATTTCACTCATAAAGTGAAGGAAACATTCAAAAAATATTTTTTTGTGTACCAGTGTATTCAGCCACAAATATTTCTGAAGACACGCCCCCAGCTGTGCAACAAAACCATTGTGCGCCTCCTGACCACGTGTCGTCGCGAGATTATGGAGTTTCGAGGAAGGCGCGGGTTCGCGACGGCGATGGCGGAAGTCGAGATCGGGTAAGCTGAAGCCAAGTACTTAGGACTGACCTGGCAATCCTTTCTTGGGGTCTCGATAGACCGCGACGACACATGGTCAGGAGGCACACAATGGTTTTGTTGCACAGCTGGGGGCGTGTCTTCAGAAATATTTGTGGCTGAATAGTTTCGTTATTTTTTCCTGCAGTCCTTCCACCTCTCCTCGCTGGAAAGCACATCTGTGGAGGCTGAACTCATGGGTGAGGTGGTGGGGATGCTCGTGGCAAAGGGTTGCCCACAGGGAGGGGTACTCTCTCCCCTCCTCTGGGACCTTGTCATTGACTCCCTGCTGGTTCTCCTGAATGGGGATGGCTTCTACACCCAGGGATATGTTGACGACCTGGTGATCCTAATTAGAGGGATGTCAGTGAGTGTGGTCTCTGACCTTGCTCAGGCATCCTTGAAAAAGGTGGAGGAATGGTGTGGGACTGAGGGGCTCAGTGTTAACCCCAATAAGACCACGCTTGTTCCCTTGACCAGAAAAAGGAAACTGGAGGGCCTTCATGAACCTCTCCTCTTCAATGCTAGGGTGCCCTTCAAAGGAGAGGTCAAGTATCTAGGCGTCTTCCTGGATGCTAAACTCACCTGGAGCAAGCACCTTGATTATATTGCCAACCGTGGCAAAAGTGCTCTCATGAGGGCCAAACGCTCATGTGAGAAAACCTGGGGACTAAAACCAAGTATGGTCCGCTGGATCTATACTGCGGTAGTAAGACCCATTCTGGTGTATTGCTGTGTTGTATGGTGGCCTAAAGTTGGACAGGTGGGAGCCTCCTCCACTCTTATCTGTGTTCAGCGGCTGGCCTGCCTCACTATAACGGGAGCAATGCACAGTACTCCAACTGCCACTATGGGGATACTCCTGGGGCTCCCCCCCCCCCCCCCTCGATATCTTCATAAAAGGAGAGGCTGCCATGGCGGCCTTGAGGCAGAAATGGAACAGGACGTGGAGAGAGTCACATATCCACGGCCACTCCAAAATCCTGGGTCTTCTATGCGAACCCATGCTTGACATGGTAGCAGACATTATGCCCAGAACTTACGCTGAAACACACCCCTTCAAATCGATCATAACGACAGAGGGGCGGCGAGTCTTTCAATGCTGTTCCAACGACCTGTTCTGGTATACAGATGGATCCAAAATGGGGAATGGGACAGGGATTGGAATCTATGGGGCAAACTCTGGATGGAGCCATTCGGCTCCTCTGGGAACGTTTGCCTCAGTTTTTCAAGCCGAGGTACTTGCAATCGATGTCTGCGCTAGAGAGAGTCTGCGGAGGGGACACAATGGTGTACACATCCGCATTCTCTCGGACAGCCAGGCTGCGATCAAGGCCTTGGCAGCTTCCACCATTAACTCTAAGTTAGTGTGGGATTGTTACCATAACCTCTGCTCCCTGTCACAACGCAACAGGGTTTCCCTGGAGTGGTTGGCGGGGCATAGTGGGGTGATGGTAAACGAGAATGCTGATGCGCTGGCCAGAAAAGGCTCACTGACTCCATTCATTGGTCTGGAGCCGGCCGTTGGCATTCCCAAATCCTCCTTCAGGGCGACCATAAATCGGTGGGTCACAAACCAAACCACAAGAAGATGGTCAATCGGTGGCCTGGGAGGACATGCTCTAAGTAAGCGCATGGTGGCCAAACCTAACCCCAGCGCCTCTGAGGAGCTGCTACGGCTAAGCCGCAGGGAAATCAGGCTAGTGGAAATCAGGCTTCACCCCACTCCGATTCCACCTTAACCGCATTGGGGTGACGCAAGATACAACCCTATGCAGGCTATGTGGTGAGGCTGAAGAAAAGGCCTCCCACATAATTTTTGATTGCCAAGCCCTATCAACCCGCAGGTTCCAACTCTTTGGGTCACCCACACCCATGGAGGCATTCCCCTGCACTAACCTAGCCAAACCACTACTGGCCCTTACCAAAGGGCTGGGACTGTTTGACTAGACAATAGAATCTGCGGAGAAGCACAATAAGCCACCAGGCTTCAGTGCTTTTGGGCTCCCCTCACCCTGATCCGCAGATTCAGGTACAATCTACCTCTCCTCGCTGATTGGGTGCAGATCTTTCCCTGGGCGTTAATTTTTCAGCTGATTAGCGAAAGCGGGGATAGATTTCTGCTAATCAGGCTGCAGTAAATTTTACTCCATGTGCCGTGTTTTTTGGCGACGTGGGCCTTACGAATTGTTTTTCCTGGGAGCCGTCGATTTTCCTTTTCTGGAGTCGAATTGCAACGATTCGGTTACCCAGAGAGAAACATGAGACTTTGTCAGCGTGAGCGAATGACAGGGGGCGTGGGGTTGCAACGTAACAGATTTTCTAACCAATCTGACTTCATAGGAGGAGCTGTGCCCCTCTGAGGTAGCGCTACCTCTGGAAGCTCAAATGAAACGAATGAAGCTTACATGATTGAACACAAGAGCGCACAAATGAGCAAGAGAAAAAATCCAGGCATGAAAGTGACCAAAAGAAGCAATTTTACTAACTTTTTTTACAATACGATTCTACCTATTATTCAATAATATTCTACCTCTCTTATTTAGTTTCTATATTAAGTTAGTTTCGTTATTTGAATCACATTATTTGAGTGGTCATTTGACTGGATCATTTCGTGTCATCGCGCTTAGAACTTAGAAGGGCACTTAGAAGAACTCTACCTGGTGTCGTTCTGCAGCATTATGTGGGGGTTCTATGCCAGAGTGCACAGCATGTGAACCCAATCAGTTTTTCGTGTGACGTGAACGATATCCCTCGATTTTCGCAGTGTTTATTGACAGAGGAGAGTCTAGCCCCCAGAAAGTATTGTCGGGTTTCAGCGCTACCTACCGCCACTTCAGCGAACTATTATCCTTTTTCAGCTCGATGTGAGCGTGGTCAAGTGGCATTTCTGAAAAGTAGGCTTACCTCGATTTTACCACCTCGGTTTTACCACTCTCTAATTTCTAAGTTTGGCGGCTTTATTTCCCTGCCTTTTTAAATTGCGAGAAAAAGGAACTTGATATTGCATTTTTATGTGTTTTCAATTGTTGTGTTGTTCTTCTTTGCTACATTGTAATCTTGGGATAACTGCAAGTTAGAGGAGCGACGGTAATGCGGTCGCGAGCGTGATCACCTGATAAGATATCAGAAATGGTAGTTCGTTGAAGTGGCGGTAGGTAGCGCTGAAACACAACAACACTTTCTGGGGGCTAGACTCTCCTTATTGACAGAGGCTTCGCTTGTTTGGGCATTTTCTTCTACGGTAATTTTTTTCCCCTTGGATACTCCTGGTGTTAAACGTTATTCTAGGGCCCTTTTATAGAATTTGACTTGAAATTCCAGAATCTAAAATTGAGGCAAATCCCCATAGGGAAAAAGTGTAGGTTAGGTGTCCTGTATTTGGGTGAGACAGTTCACTTGAGGGACTACCAGAGGAAATTTCACCTGATAACAAGGTAATAACAAACAGCATAAATAAATAAATATGAGGTATAATTAGATATAATAGTTGTTATCTGTAATGATACATTATAATCTCATTATTTTGGTGATTACTAATTTTTACCAATTAAATTTATCAGGTACCTACACAGCCGTCATTATTATGGTCTTGAATACTTGAGAAGACAGTTACAAATTCCATAACGGAATAATCAGTATGAACAAAAATGTATTTTTGTTCTTTTCCTACTTTATTTTTGGAAACATGGTAACAAGTGGCTAGAGCAAGCTAGCGCCGATGCAAACCTTTCCATGTAGTTTTGTAGTACTCGTGGTTTACTTGGATTACATTAATTTTGAGCTAAGCAGATCATCCGACATAGGTAAACTAACAAAGAGCCAAAACGCGGTATAAATCAATGTGTAGCATTGATTGGCCTAAATAGACTTTGGGATAAATACTTTCAACACTACGGTAGGGTTCTCAGTGGATGTAGAGGAATGAGAAGACTGTGGCGATGAAGAGAACGTGTTGTCAAAGTGCCCAGAAGAGGTTGATTCAAGAGGAGAACAAGATCCAGATGAATACGATGGCGAGGACGGCGAGTATGCAGGAGACGGTGGTTGATGAGAGGGCGAGGATGGTGAGAACTGAGGCAACAGCGGAGACACAGAAGGAGAGAACATGGACAGGCTGGCCACGGGGATTTGGACATTTCCCTGAGATTGAGGCGGGTCAGGGAGGCCAGGAGGAGAATGAGAGGAAGAAGAAGAAGACGAAACACGAGGGGACATGAGCGTGACAGCAGGGGATGAAGGAGGCGAGGGTGTTAGATAGCGGCTCAACAGTCCTTCGTTCTCAGACGGGGATGGCGTGTACCTAGGAGAACCGCTAGAAGGACTCGGCAGTCCTGAACTAAAAGAAGATGATGAGTAAGAAGACAGAGAATCGAGAGAGTAGTGAGGAGAACCATCCGACTGTGGTCTTTCAGTGGTTGACGGATCTGGAGTGCAAGTAGATTTGACTTTCGAAAGTGAAAATCTATCTGATTCCACGGAAGATGGTGATGAGGGGTCGATCGAGGGCGAAGGGGGTGGGTGAGATGGAGATGACGGTGAATATGGTGGAACAACGGCTTCTGAAGCTTCCAGGGAAATATTCTTAGAGCTGGGAGAAGTACTTGGGAGAAGGCATGGACAGCTCTGGAGACCCATCACCTGACTGGGCTGCTCTAGAGGAACAAGGTAGCGCAGGAGAACTCGAAGGTGAATATACTTTCAACTTCTTGGCATTGTTCGATTTCGAGTCTCTAACTTCCACCAACTCTGAGACCACTGAACCAGGAGATGTTGGAGAGGATCGTTGAAGTTTCACACGCTTCTTCAACATTTTTTTTCGTTTTGATGAAGAATCCGAAGAGTACACTGGCGACTGAGATGAAACAGGAGAATACAAGGACGAGGAATCTGCAGTGCTAGAATAAATGGGGGAAGGTTTTCTTTCGAGGTAGGTGTTGATTTCATCATTCAAATGATCGTGCGAGTGGTGCGGAGAACTATACGGATTTGACGGGGAGGATTGTAAACTAGGAGACAAAGATGGGGAAGGAGGTGGTTTGGAGGGTGAAGATGGCGTGAAGTCTGGAGAAGGGGGAGCTTTAGATGGAGTCGAGTGAGAAGGTAAGAAGGAAGGAGACGACGGGGAGTAAGATGGCGAGAGCGGAGCCTTGGAAGTAAAGCTTGGGGAACATGTTGGTGATGTAGCAGCAGGGCAAGGATTGTTCGAAGGAGAGAAAAGAAACGGTTTACAAAAATTTGAATTTTGGGGAGAAGTTGTAGGAGAGCGTGGAAGTGAAGGTGATGATGGAGAATAAACAGGTGACTGAGCCAATTTTACAGTTGATGTTTCTGGACAAGATGGTGGTTGTCTCGAAGGCGAGCTCGGTGAATACGTTGGAGATGGAATAACCTGATTTGGCGACAAAGTGAAAGATCGATTTGATTTAGAACGTGTTAAAGTGGAGAATGGAAGTTGTTTCTCAGGCAACGGTGGATATTTTGGAGATGAATAAGGACAAGATGTAGGAGAATAAGAAATGGAAGGGGAAGACGGTGAGTACAAAGGAGATTGAGATATTTTTGGGCTTGAAGGCGGAGTTGGTTTGGATTGACTCCCAGAATACACTGGAGACGTGTCATCTTTTGCGTTCGAATCTGCATAAGATTTACGTTTCAATCTAGAACTTGGTGAACACGAAAGACGTTGCCTGAGAGATGCTGGAGAACGTTTTGGAGACGAATAGACAGGTGATGTAGGTGAAACAGTCTGCGATGGCGATGAAGGGATATACACTGGAGACCCACGTTCAAATTCAGCAGATCCAAAAGAAGCTGGTGGTTTGGAAGGCGAGCTTGGAGAATACGTCGGTGAAGGAACAGGAAGCAAAGGTAAGTAGTGTTTGTCAGACGGAATCGAGGATGTCCCATCTGATGTTTCTTCATGGCCTGCTGGGAACTGATGAGTCACAGACTGGGAACAGTTGTGCTCATTGGACAAACCATCATTCGCTACACGAGCAAATCGTAATTTACCAGATTTTGACTTCAATTTGATTTTTTTCCTTTGTCTGTTTGATCTAGATGGCTTATGATTACTCCGTGAATTTACTGTTCCTAAATACAACTTATTTCTATTTAGTTTCGAAGAATCCTTACTACGCGAAGTGTACTGCTTCATTCGGTATTGATTTTCCAGCTGCTGATTTTCTTGACTGTTCAGGATGGTGTGAAGTTGAAGAGTCAGAAGAAGGCGATGACGGTGAGTACACTGGTCGTTGAACTTTCTTCCTTGATCTATCAGGGGATTGAATGCGACCCGTAGATGATGATGGCTGGGACCAATCCCAGTTAGGCGGATCGTAGTTTGGCTTCCTCCTGACTTTCGATCTTGAACTGGACGACGTAGAATGAAGAGACGAACCAGAGGAATAAGATGGTGACGTCATGGAGTAAGAAGAACTATCACAGAACCTTGGGAGGTCTGCTTTGTCATGTCTACCAAGCTCACTTGTAACATCAGGCGTTTCACTTTTTCTAGAGGCAACTGGCAGTTGGCTATACGATTTTACCAAACCAACAGGAACTCTATTGCAGTCAGCCTCTGTGAAAAAATATACGAAAAACACGTTGATTCGTCGACGTTTCTGAGGCTACATCACAAAGTCAAATCAGAAAATAAACGATTCTCTATCACCAAGGTTTCATTATTAATTCTCAATCACCAATGCTTATGACATCAGAATTCCTCAACTCCAATTTCACTCCTGGTTTTATTTTATTTTGATGGAAAGTTGCAGAGAAAAAGAGCAAAATCGTGGGATGAAACGTAGGGTAGGGTGGGGCAAAGATCCGCAATGGGAAATGATCCGCACCCCCAATTTAAAATGACCGCCAAATATTGTCGTGGTTTTAGACACATTTTTATGTTGGCAACATTGATAGCAGACAACTCACAAAAGTTAGTTGGCGCATGACCGGCACAACAATAACAATTAGGTGAGAATGCTTTTTACTTGTTTTGATGTAATAATCCCTAGGTCATCCTCAGTTGAAAATGTATATTCTGTACGCTTTGCTGACTTCTATACTGGTTCAATTCCATAATTTAGGTTTTGAAAGGGGATCTAAGGACAATATTTTGGCCAAATGCGAATCTCTTGTTTTTAGGTTAGTTTTGTGTTGATAATAACAAAATGGGGCAAAGGTCGGCACTTTGCTTGGGGCAAATGTCCGCACGCGGATGTTTGCCCCAAGCATAGTGTATTTATATTCACTGTTCTAATTTTCAAAAATTTTCAAGTTTCAAATTTTAAATTTTTAAATTTTCAAGTTTCAAAAACCCATGCCATTGTATCGTCAATGGTGAAAGCTGGAAAATCATGGAAATGGCCCGACCGGCCTGACATTCTCGATTATGAATGGGGATCAGTCGTTTGTAGTATAAAGGAGCCAAAAAAAAACCAGCACAACCCGAAATGTTTATTCAGTCAGTGAACTGGAATAGTTTTACTCATAACTGTCAGTAAATAAACGGCTTAAAGTTAATTTTTCTATTTATTTCGTCTCAATGGGACAAAGATTCGCAGCTGCGGACATTTGCCCCGCATCTGCGGACGTTTACCCCAAACAGTGGGGCAAAGGTCCGCAAAGGCAAGGTTGTCTACCTTTCCTTTTTTTTCTAAATGGTGCTTATTTCGCTACTAATAAAATGGTACATTGTAGCACATAAATTAAGCTTTCCAGTGAAGCCAAAACATGTGGGACCTTTTACTTATTGGGTGAGAAAAAAAGTTAAAACCTAAAATTGCGGATCTTTGCCCCCATCCTACCCTACATAAAATGGGGAATTTGCCTCACATTTTTAATTTTTTTTCGAAAGAGGGTTCACTAGTGTTCAAATAATGTGCTATTCAAAAAAGCATCCAAAAAATTTAGAAAATTTAAGGAAAATGGAAATGCAGTGGCAATCTGTATGGGGGCAGCCATGTTGTGACGTATCCGCCTGCCTAACCAATCAGATTCCATTGCTCGAATCTGGGGTTATCCGTGGGAAGGTTATGTAAACAAAGAATACATGTGAGACAGCGTTCATCCAAGTGTATTCAATCGTGATTTAACCCATTTCCGGCCACTGATGCGTTTGTGCATCATCATATTTTATGATTTTTTTAAATATTGAAAATAGTGGAAAAACTTTGCAAAAGAATTTTTTCTCGTTCATGCTGTTCCTAAAATTTTCAGAAAAAATTTTGTCTGACGTCCGGAAGCTGAATGCGATTTTGGAAATTTTTTGAAAATGCGGCCTTTTGGCCAAAGGCATGATTATGGTGGCTCAAATTCGATTCTGGGCAAGTGAGCGTTCTAGGCCATGAGTTGAAAGAGATTCCGATCCTAAGACTTTTAAATTTTACCAAAAACAATGAACTGGATAAATCATACCTCTTTGGAAACTCTCAAATCTCATTAAAAAGTAAAATTCACAAAATATCGAGTATTTTTGCTCTCGATTGGTGAGCAAATGATTCTTTATTTCGGCTGGCATTCTGTAAAACAGTTCATCCTCCTCTCCTCATTATTCAGTTATTTCTAACCTTGGCTTAAAATGGGTTAAGAGTAAAGCTCATGTAAAATCTCATCATGGGGAGGAAGAAAAAACATCGTTTTATGAAGGAGTGTGCAAATGATGACTCCACAGAGAAACCGTTTACCAGTGAGAGAGAAGGCAGAAATGGCTGCAGGACGTTCACCTTCAACAACCCAGTTTTAATGTACTGAAGAACATTTCAATGTACGTTTTTGACTTACTGTTCTGTTTCTTATTGCTTACAATATTGGACTGAGGTACGTGTCAGCCAAGACTTATGACATAGCCGCTGGCCATTAGCCTCCCTCGATTTTCGCAGTGTTTTTTGACAAAGGCTTCAAGTGTTGAGTAGGTAGGTACTCAGCAGTACAGTAGGCCAATAGGGTATTTCAGTCTTTTTTTTTTTTTTTCAAAAGAGCATGGGTTAGGAATAACGGTAATCGGGTCCGTTCGTCGAGAAAATGTTTAGAAGAAATTAGGGAAGCTAATGAAAGTTGAAGATTTGAATGAAGTGACGTAGTAAGTTGTTGTGACGTATTAACTTGCTGACCTTGGATCGAAACATTCCACTAATCCTGTGCTGTCTCGAACGAGGAGCATCTAGAACGCGGCCCGCAGGTGCTGCACGTGCTTCCTAGCAACACTACGGCGAATCTCTCAATTGTCTAATTAATGCTCTCTGATGACTAGACGTAGGTGTCATACTGGAGCTAGTTCTCCCTGGCCCCACGAGGAGCGCAGGATAATTGGGATGACCGATGTTACCGATAATTGGAGCAAAGATAATGAAAAACAAAGACGAACTAACATTGAAATGAAATGAAATAATGAAAAACAAATAAAGAAAATGAAATAATGAAAATGATGAAAATTGGAAATTTAACGCTTTTTTTAACGGTGCAATAAGATTTGAATTGGCGTGTGATTTAAGGAAGGCCATTTTAGTTTAGTCAAGTCGATAACACGAAAAAAAATTCGTTGCAGTGTCGATAGGAAGCGAGCCCAACCCCTGCGGTCCATGTTCTAGATGCTCCTTCTCGAACGCCTCGTGGCCTTGGATACTACAAAATACTAAGCACTAAACTCTTGCCTTTATTTAAAGAGCTCTGGACCGCGGGTTCCAAAACCCCTTCCCTGCCAAGAGGTGGCAACGTTGCAAGGTGCTCACCTTGCGGTGAAAACCCTTGCGGTGAAAACGGTGGTCACAACCCTTCGAGGTCAAAACCCATCATCCCTCTTCCTTCTTCCTCTTCTATCAACATACAATTTAATTATTTATCGTTCGGTGAACATTTTTTGTAATTTAAATTCGTAACGTACTAATTATTCTGATGAAAATGAGTCCAAATTTCCTGTAATTCGGCGAAGAGGGCGAAATTCGTTTGGGTGGATTGGCCGGGAGAGGGCTGCTGAGTTTTAATCGTACCTGCCTCGAGTTTATACTCGATATGTTCAATTTTTCTCGCTGATCACGATTTTGGTGATGGGATGATCGAAATAATTTGTGAATCAAGTGTGCATTTGCAGAAGAGGGTAAACTGTTGGGGGGCTGGGGGGGTTCACGGGCGGAGGGGTCGCGCAGGTATACCTCGACCTTCCGCTGGGGCTCGGATTCTTGCAGCGATGCCAAACCTTCGGGGCCTTCAAAAATCCCAGAGCTCTTTAAATAAAGGCAAGAGTATAGGGATGGCATATCGAATGAAATATATCGATATACTGATCAAATGATAGATTGTCAATGATATATCGATACCTACGATATATCGGATAAAATATATCGATATATCGGAAGATCTAACTTAAAAAATATTGTTGAAGTAAACACGTGAGTTAAAACATTTTATGCTATACAAACATCATTTTGGAAGAAATTATCGACATAGGTACTCGACATATCGGAAGATTTACATGGGAAAACTCTTAGAAGTTAGTATTCAACCCTCTCAAAAGTTTCATGGTTTACATTACAAGGTATGTAGGGATGGCAAATCGAGTAAAATATATCGGAAGATCTTCTTGGAAAATCTTATTGAAGTAAGTAGGTAGGTGAACTGAAACGTTACTAATATCATTTTGGAAGAAATACATCGATATACTCGACATATCGGAAGATATACTTGGAAAAACGGCTGGAGTAAGTAGGTATTTAACCTGGTTTAAAAAGTTACTGGTATGAGTCATCGAAATTATCATACGTAATTGTAAAAGTGCGAAAATGTCATGGTTGTCAGAGCACTAGGCCAGTAGCAAAGGGTTGTTGGGGTTGCAAATTTGGGGATAAACTACTCTCAGGGGTCCTAAAACATAATATAAAAAAATCATGATCTTTCATTAATTTATATTTATAAATTGCTTCAACTCGTATAAGTATTAGGTAGTTTTAATCTGGACGCGCCTCCATTACTTTTGGCTCAAGTCAAATAATTGAGACTTGAGCGCCACTGTAGGTGTAAAACATTCATGTTTGAGCTGAAGTCAACTGTCTGCAATCAACCCATCACTCAGGTACCCACAAAATTTGGAAAATTACTTAATTTTTTTACAAATACTGACGTCCCTTCTCATCTATTCATTTTAATATTTAATTTTTACTTGTTGAAAACAAGTCGCGATATATCGGTAAATATATCGATGTTGACCGATAATATAGGTTCTCTATATCGATATATCAAACGTAATATATCGATATATTCCATATATCGATATATCTTTGCCATCCCTACTAAGCACACACGCCCGTGGCGGAATGTGAGTGCGTTCATGGAGGCCCGCCTTTTTTCAAACGTGTGATCTCTTTATTTAATTTGTCTACCACATGTTATAATATAACATGATATATTATATCAATAACATGATTATAATATGATTATATTATATAACATGATATATTATATTATGATATATTATATCAATGGGCAAAAAGTTGGAGTATAGAGGTTTTCAATGGTGCTAAATCCAAATTTGAGGTCAAAAACCTGAATTTCCGACCCACCGAAATACCCCATTGTAACAATAGATCAGTCGATTACTTCCTCAAACTCTCGATTAAAAAAGTTCCCTGGTTTCTATTAGCTAGTAGAAGCTATCAATTCCTCAACTGGGATTCTGTGAATTAATACATATCCTTCCCAATTTTCCTTCAATATTCTTGTGGGCAATATTTTGGTACAAGCTGGTTTTATATAAAATATTGAAAATTGACGTCTTCATAAAAAAGTACAACTTGAAGAAAAGCTTAGAAAAGGAACCAAGCCAATGAATCTTTAGATTTACCTTTAAAGGAAAGCAGGGATGGGTATCGATACTCGATATTTCAAAATATCGATACTTTCGTACCAATACTCCATATTTTAGTATCGATACTGCACTATCCAATATTTTTGGATATCGATACTTTGGATTCGATATTTCTAAATATCGATACTGTTCTCGCGGAAAATTCAACATAATGGCTAAAAAATGAAGAAGGTAGAGAGGCTTTTGGGTCATTACTCTTTGGTTGCACAAATAACGTTTACATCATGGAAAAAATCACTCTGCTTGGACTCTTAAAAGTAAAAAATGAATAAGTTGTTGGAAAAATTATTTTTCTTGAGAAAATATTGATAGTTTGTGACACTAAAGTATCGATAATCCATATTTTAAAATTGACGATACTCATTTAATTGACGATTGATTTAAATAGATTAAGATAGAATTCATTTAAAATTGAAAATACTCATGCCCAACAATACTTGAGATATCGATACTCCGATACAATACAGTATCGATACAGAATATCGATACTTTTATAACGATAACCATCCCTAAAGGAAAGTGTAATGTCAAAAACTCGATTGTTAACGCGTTTAATGCGGGACTGGGTTGGCTGACGAACACGGGACACGGGAAATTTTCAGGATTACAAAACCTTAGCAATGTGATATCACTTTGCTGTTTTGAAGGGCTTTTATTTTAAATAGGAAACACTTCACTACGAAAACGAAACAATTTTAATGAGCGAATAGCTGCGAACAGAATCGAACAAACGCGAACAATAAGATAGGAAGAGAGGGATGTGGGCGCTCGTTGACCAACGAAAACACACGAGTCCACCCGAACCCGAGACAACATCTTTCAGCAAATTTAAATTACTTCCCACACACTTCAAGGCTCTGCTAATACAACACCTTATCAAGGCTCTGTCTAAGGACGTTTGAGTGTCTCAAATGGTGACCTCTGTTGGGCAGGTAGGTTACCATGGCCTTTCAAACCTTATAAATCTCAAGAGTAATTTTACTGAGAGTCTTACTTTTTATGCCTCTGTGTCATATATGACACTTCACTCGAGCCGATAGGGGTCTGATGATTCGTTCCGCATTGAATGTGTTAATCGATTGTTGTAGGTCGATACAATCGGAAAGTAGTAGATAGTTATGACCATTTTAGTGTCGCAAGGCCGAAAACACGAAAAAAATTCAAAGTGAAGAGAGTGGCATACTGAGCGGGGTAAAAAAAGTGCTTGCAAATTACTTTTAGAATCGATTCCTGAAGTATTGTTGAATGGTTTTGGGACACCCTGTATAATGGAGTTCTATAAATTAACGCTGCCCCCTAAAGTAATTTTCTCGAATAAAAGTATCCAATACTCAGTTTGTAAAATCACACACTTTATGGTCGTCTTGAGATTAATTTAAAGGTCGACTAAATTGAGGTTGACTAGTGCCCACTTTCACCAAACATTCAAAACGAGTTTAAACCAAGAGTGCCAAGAGATAATCGATGTTTAGCAATAAACGTCTTTCACCAGAGCGATTTACGAGTTTAAACTCCATCTCGAGGGGTTCGAGTTTAAACGGTCGAAAGTCAGCCGAATAAACTCGGTATGCTCGTTAACTACAAATTCAATATGGCCGCGCAGTGAACATTTTTTATTGTTGTGAGATTTTGTGTGTGTTCTCAGAAGTGTTTTGTGTTTGGAAATGGATATACCATTACAAATAATTCATGACTCGTCTGACAACAACGTCCCCAGGAGACGTCCGAGGAGAATCCTTCAACGTCACAGAGTACTGGAGACAAGTCAACAGAGGAGAAAGCTAATGTTAAAATGGCGTGGAAGCATTTTTGAGGCTGCCTCAGTTGCGCCATCTACTTTCAGCTAAAGAACTACTATGGAAACTGAAGTGGTGGGGGGGGGGAGGCAAGTACTACTGGGGGAAGGCCACACTCTTCATACCGCTTCTTTTCAAATCCTTTCAAATGACCAGAAATTGATAACTTTTCGTTTCATCATCATTTAGATTTGCAAGAATTACTTAGAAAAACCAATCGAGGCGAAAAGGTATTTTCCAAGTTACCCTTACAATTGTTGTTGTCCCTATCGCCAGTAGTTCAAAATTTGATGTTCACATTTAATGTTCAATCGACAACTGCCACCCATAGAAACGTTTGAAACCCAGTGTATTATTGAAAATCGCTCGTTTTTTCGTACATATTACGAATATAACTAAATGTTATCAAATTAATTACTTAGATGCACCAAGGAGAAAAAATATGTGATTAACAAGGTGACTTGTTGTCATGAGGTTGGGAACAAACGATCATGAACGCGATCTGTTGCACTCATCTTTAACTAAGTCCTAGAGCTCCACCAATCAGAATGCTTCTCGGGCTCCCAGATTCAGCTTTCAGCCCAGTGTTCAACGTGTTCCACACTACCAAGCCCATTGTCAGTCCTAAAGTTGATTGATACTCGGCTAGTGTTCCCGACAAAATACCTTGTAAACCGGGAACAGGTCGAACAGAAGAAAGGTCGTCCTTAACTTACCTACCTTTATTAATACGAATTATTAACTAATAAAAAATTTAAAAAACCGATATTGTATCAAAAGTAGGTGATTGGCAATAATGAAATCGAAATGACTCGTGAGGAACTCGTATCACTGAACATCACTGATAAAGGCGAGAATCTACTGATAGCAAGCAGGGGAGTGGTTGTTGTTCAACGCTTCTATTGCCCCAAATGCGTCATAATGTCCAACTTTCGTTCATTTCACTTGACATTTCAAGGTTAGCTAAGCTCGATTATCTCAATCGCCGTTTAACTTTGATTTGGGTTGGTGAAAGATGCTCGCCATCTTGCAGGGTTTATTCCTTCAGATTAACAATCAAGGCGTTTAGTTAAACGCAATTTGAACAACTTTTAGTGAAAGTGGGCTTAGGTTGAGTTAGAATAAAATATGAACAGATTAATCGATTATTTGAAACCTCAACTCATCCCTCTACAGATCCCAATCGATGAGGAAAACTAAACCAATTTCCCGAAGTGAAGTGGATAGTTTTAAATAACACCACGGAGTTTCCCAATTGAAATTTATTGAAACAGTGAAAAAAACTAACAATAAATCATTGATAAAATGATTTCAACGCTCCTGGAGGCGAGATCCCACATTCACTTCAATTCTGAAAAGCAACCAAACAGAAATGAAATGAGAAACAAGGCTGACGTGATGTCAAAACAAAGCTTGTTGTCACATCAATTTTTACTTAGCATGTTGAACCAATTACGATACACTTGGAATGACCCTACTTACCTGATGGATTTGAATAATTTCATGTTTCAAAAATTACAATTTGAGGTTGATGGTGATTTCAACAATAAAAATTATCGTGATTTTCTCCAAACAGTTCAAACTTCAGGTCACTACTGTATTGGTGTTGTATTCTCTGATCAACAGGTTACATTTCTCAAAATGTATTCGAACAATACATGTTTGGGGACGTAGTTAGGATTATGAATTTTGTGATCAGACATCACGCAGGTGAGAATACTTTCAAAAGGGATGATGTTCTCTACAGGCCCCGCATGCCTGTCCAGGCTACAGGTGATTGATCGAGAACAGAGCGCTCTCCCCCACGAACGTTCCGGTCTGACCTGGACTAAACTGAATACCAAACCTAGGATTACTGGTATTTAGACGTTCCTAGACTCTCATCCCAGCAAGCCAACACTTCACTCCTTAGATTTGAATATCCCGGAGATAGTTCTGGGGCTTCAGAGACTGTTTTTAGCAGAACTTACTGAAGAAGGAAAACTTAAAGTATAAGTAAATGTCTTCATTATAGTACCTTGAGCTTCGAGCATGACGGTATCTTGTTCTTCTTCACTGTCATTCAAATCTGAAAAATAATATTAGGTACTGTAGAGCAGGCGATGAGACCAACCACTTGACCGCAGAGTGATGGCCGGTTTTTCATCTATGAGTGGCAGCACAACTGTCGATGAGTTGAAATATTTGTGTTTGACGGGTCAATATATGTTGTAGCCTCCTAGATTAGTTATATTTGCCAAAGAAAAAGGGACAAGTGGAAGCTGGAATTCGTTTTATCCTCGAGACTCAATAATAGATTATTTTCGATATCAAACATAACCTACTCAACATAACCTTCTCTGACCCGATCAGCTGGTCGTGAAGGGGCGCCATTTGCGCTCCTATTCAGCAAGGTTATTCTGTTTACATACCAAGTTTTCTGTTCTGTAAACAGAACAATGGTGATAATATTCTTTAAAAGCAATTATGTAATCGTTATTATTATGTCTCCCTTGTGGGTTAGATGTCTGACAAGAAATTCCATACTCAGTATGTGTGTTCACTCTCAGGTGACGACCTGAGAAGGTATGAATATAAGATACGTCTCTGCGGTGGTGTAGACCCCTTTGAGCAGAGTGTTGTTGACTGTGAAGACGATTTTCCTGACATAACTCGCGAAGATCTCGTGGAGTATCTTGTATTGAAGACGGATTTCATATCCCTGAAGCAACTGAAGTGCTGCAAATCTTTGGATCCGCACAACTTCGTTACTTCAGGGCATGTGAAATCTCATGCAAGGTACTCCCAGGTGACAAGGCGGTGGTGTTTGGAAAGGTAAGTAATTCAAATGTTATCCAATTATTATTAGGTTAATTGAAATAATAACGATGTATGCCATGTTTTGGGCAGGTAGTAGATTCGACAACGGTCGCTTGATGAAAACAATGTTAGGATAGCATCCCCTGCCCATTGCTAAGTCAACATTGTTATGAAACTTTGAAAAATCATGGGAAAAGATCTACTCATCATAGAAGAATCCAGTTGATACCAAAACTCTCAGTGAGGGCTCTACTTTCAATTAAAAATTATAATAAACCACTTTCCCGACTCTAGCACGCACCCTACTTCAAGCCATGAAGCAGTATTGTATGAGCAAATTTTCAAAATTAGGTTCCATATATATATATTGACCTAAACGTTTACTCCGTTTTATGGTTCGAATATGGATAGATTAACATGCAATGGAGTCATAACTGGCCCCATGAGTTGACTTGTACGTTGAAGAACAACACTAACGCATTATTATGGTTGCATTCATCCATATGTAGTGGTCGTGCCATGAACGTTTTGGCACTGTGGTGGCCTCATTAATTTCACTTCCAAACTGAGGTCTGTAGTGAGTTTTTCTTTCATATTTCAGATCGAAGTACAGATAGCAAGGTTTTTAGGTATTTTTTAAAACTTATATAGTACCTACCTATTTTTATGTACAGAATACCCTACGAGCCAAACACCGCACAAATCGGCATGCCTAATGAAAACATCTTTGTTTACATGGATGGGAATTCAGTCAGTTCATCGAACATGGTTGTCAGGAACGCTGGGAATCAGCGACACCATAAGGCTGATATTCTCATTTTTTCGGAAAGTTCTCTTGTCTTTCCACACTGTTTCTAATCACTTTTGGCAAACCAAAAAATTAAACACCGCTTCCGGGACGAGAAGAGCAACTAATAACCGCATAAATTGGCATAATGAAAAACCGTCCATACAATCTTTGTTTACAACGGAGTCAACATGTCCGCCTTTCAGCGAGATTCGAATAACCGTTCGATTAGTCGAAGAATCGATACATCCATTCTGTGTGACGTCACACGGATAAAAGCAATTGAGGATCAGGCAGGTAAGAGAAGGGAACTCTTGGATTTCTCCCCCTTCAGAGTATATCGCATTTCCACATCAATTTAGAGGTTTTCACATCAATTTGGAAGTTTTACACATCAATTTGGAGGATGACAGAACATTATTTAATTCTAGGAAAGCAGTAACAACAAAATAACGCGTGCAACGTAACATTCAGCAAACATGAATGAACATAATCAACAGAAAAGAATGAACAAATCTAATTTTTTAAACGTAAGTCTTGTCTACCATCATTCTCATCACCTAATTTGTGCAGTCCGATGTGGTGACCGTGGCAACGCTTCGGATTATCGTGTCTGTTGTGATCTGTGTTCAAAAGAATGGCATTTGGAAGGGACGGATGGAATGTCTTCGTCATGTTGCACGGAGTAGGAATTTCCAGAAGCACAAGGTTTTTCCGCTTTCTAAGCGAGCCAGCGTCGGCGCGGTTAAAACGGAAGTAAAAATTTGAAATGGAAAACCTCCAACTTGAAATGGAAAACCTCCAAATTGATTTTTAAAATCTCCAATTTGAAATAAAAACCTTCAAATTGATGTGTAAAAAGTCTCAAATTTGAAATGGAAAACCTCTAATTTCAAATGAAGGGTCACGGGAGGAATCGGAGGCGGGACGAGTCGGAGGAGCGGGAGGGGGAGGAATCGGTGGCGGGGAGAGTCAGAGGGGCGGGAATCGGAGGCGGGACGAGTCGGAGGGGCGGGAGGGGGAGGAATCGGTGGCGTGGAGCGGAGGGGCGGGAGGGGGAGGAATCGGAGGCGGGAATCGGAGGCGGGACGAGTCGGAGGGGCGGGAGGGGAGGAATCGGTGGCGTGGAGCGGAGGGGCGGGAGGGGGAGGAATCGGTGGCGGGAATCGGAGGCGGGACGAGTCGGAGGGGGCGGGGGGGGGGAGGAATCGGTGGCGGGGAGAGTCGGAGGGGGCGGGAATCGGAGGCGGGACGAGTCGGAGGGGGCGGGAGGGGAGGATCGGTGGGACGAGTCGGAGAGGCAGGACGAGTCGGAGGGGGAGGAATTGGTGGCGGGGAGAGTCGGAGGGGGCGGGAATCGGAGGCGGGACGAGTCGGAGGGGCGGGGAGGGGGAGGAATCGGTGGCGGGGAGAGTCAGAGGGGCGGGAATCGGAGGCGGGACGAGTCGGAGAGGCAGGACAAGTCGGAGAGGCAGGACAAGTTGGAGGGGCGGGAGGGGGGAGGAATTGGTGGCAGGGAGAGTCGGAGGGGCGGGAATCGGAGGCGGGACGAGTCGGAGGGGGCGGGAGGGGGAGGAATCGGTGGCGGGGAGAGTCAGAGGGGCGGGAATCGGGAGGCGGGACGAGTCGGAGAGGCAGGACGAGTCGGAGGGGCGGGAGGGGGAGGAATCGGTGGCGGGGAGAGGCGGAGGGGCGGGAATCGGAGGCGGGAAGAGTCGGAGGGGCGGGAGGGGGAGGAATCGGTGGCGGGGAGAGTCGGAGGGGCGGGAATCGGAGGCGGGACGAGTCGGAGAGGCAGGACGAGTCGGAGTGGGAGGAATTGGTGGCGGGGAGAGTCGGAGGGGCGGGAATCGGAGGCGGGACGAGTCGGAGGGGCGGGAGGGGGAAGAATCGGTGGCGGGGAGAGTCGGAGGGGCGGGAATCGGAGGCGGGACGAGTCGGAGGGGCGGGAGGGGGAGAGAGTCGGAGGGGCGGGAATCAGAGGCGGGACGAGTCGGAGGGGCGGGAGGGGGAGAGAGTCAGAGGGGCGGGAATCAGAGGCGGGACGAGTCGGAGGGGCGGGAGGAGGAGAGAGTCGGAGGGGCGGGAATCGGAGGCGGGACGAGTCGGAGGGGCGGGAGGGGGAGAGAGTCGGAGGGGCGGGAATCAGAGGCGGGACGAGTCGGAGGGGCGGGAGGGGGAGAGAGTCAGAGGGGCGGGAATCAGAGGCGGGACGAGTCGGAGGGGCGGGAGGGGGGAGAGAGTCGGAGGAATTATTTTTGCCTGCTTTTAGTAGGCTTTTCAGCTAGTACCTACCTAATATTATACCACCATGTTACCTATTGTTTATTCAAATCTCGTAATTCACTTCAGTAAATTTACTAGGGTTTGTAGGTACCTAACTGTTACCTCCAGAAAAATGTTGGGCAAAAAGTGGATTTATATTCCAAATTAGGTATAGTTTTGTACAAACATTAATTGCAAAAAGGCAACAAAAAAATCAATAAATAAATCATTCAGCTGAAGGATTGTCGCAATAATATTGCGATTTCATATTATGAAATGGGGTCATCATCTCCTACATTCCCCAAACAATCAAGATAGGGGCTTTATCTGATGTCTTAACCCTTACGATTGGGATGCTGTGCTAGTGCCGTGCCAGGTAGTGTGTTCTTGGCCTCACGAGCCTTCAGAGCAGAACAACGAAGGTGAAACGAGTAGTAACAAAACAATAGCGATTTTTAGACGCTTCTCCATATTCTTTCACACAATGAAACGTACTGTTCGAGGAAAATAGCGACCCTCTCATTCTACTCAGAAAACTCGTGATCTGAACCTACGAGAACAAAATTTCTCTGATTTGAATAAAGGAAGTTAACTTACCAATTTTATCAATAATGCGATCTTCATCAGTGATCGTCTTGACATAATCGACTTCATCATCACTCGCATCGCTGAGCGTAGCATTGGGTAACGTCCAGGCGTTTTTATTCCCAGAAGGAATCCATTTCTCTCCCTGAATAAGCAAACAAAATCAATGAATGACTGGACAGGCTTTATTTATTTATTTTATTTATTATAAGTTGTACAATAGTTACATATTAATATAATATTTGAATGAATATATTATTCTTCTACAAAAACAACTCTTTTGCAGGGAAAGAGACTAAAAAGTCTGTAGTACGCTGCAAGAGTAGTGCCAAACTAAACAATTTCAGGTTGAAAGATGAAAAAACATAAAAATTAAAATGAGAGAAATACGAAACCTATTCCAACTAGTAAACCAAATCATTGTAACTAAATACCTTCGCTGCCTCCTTATTCATATTTACAACTACACAACTTCAGTTCAATATTTTCCAATTATCATAAATAACATTATCTATACGCGCTCAGAATTATGTTTTCTGCAGCTTCTCTTCCTAATCTAAGTATCCATTCAACGATTTTTTCTTGAAAGATGTTCGATTATGTAACAGTGGTGTTTTGAGGGAGGAATCCAGAGCTCGATGAACAATAAAAATAATATAACTGGGACTTCTGGTAGTGAGAGAGAGTGCGGGTCTAGGGGCGGCCACATTTCCAATGATGTAAATCGGGTATCATACTCATGATGCTGGTTTATTTGAACCATGGATGGGGTTTTATGATACTGAATGAGAAGCGATTTCAAAAACAATTGTCTTGGGCTGAAAACCTTAAACTCATCGAACAGTTTTTCACTGGAATATAGGCGCCCCCTCCTCATAATAATCTTTATAACACTCCTCTGTAAGACATTGATTTTCTCTAAGTGACTTGAAAAGGTGCCACCCCATACCACAATACCATACTGTATGGTTGATTGTACTAAGGCCATATATAGTAGTCGGAGCTTGTCACGGTTAAAAACCATAATAAAAAACAATAAAAAACCATGATAAAAAACAAATAGAATTTGGCGCAACTTTTTACAAACAGCAGTAATATGGTTTGTCCATACTAAACCTTCTTCAACCATAATGCCCCAAGTACCGATAGCTATCTACTTTTTCCAACGAGCTACAAGAACACTTCGAAGGGCTAATACAGCTATGAGCAAACAAATTACGAGATACTAAGGGCGGACTTCCATACTTACTTCCTATAGTCATGTATTTTGTTGTTTTGGCATTTAGCGTTAATAAACTATTTGAAAACCAAACTCCCAGAGCGTCCAGTGCATGTTCGAGGTGGGTAGGAAATCGCGTCACTGGTTATTGTCACCTATTACCGGAGAGTCACCGTTCCGTTTGCCACCTATTACGGAACTGACCCTGTTACCAACTGACTTGCAGTGACAGCAGGTAAAATAACGCTCCCTTCCTCCATGCTCCGAATCACTGTTTCAAATTATTTCACTTTGACCCCTTCGGAGCTTCTTGAATTGTCACTGTGTGCGTTGTCACTACAGTGCCGTTGGCGCTACTCGTCACTCCGTAGTGGTTGGCGCTGGCTGTCACTCCATGTGGGGTCGGCGCTGGTTGTCACTTCATGGGCGGTTGGCGATACTTGTCACGTTGTCACTCTTTGTTCGGTTGGAGCTACATCGTCTCTTGTCACTCCTTTCGTGATCAGGTGATCAGTTGTTTCTCGTCCCTCACGCCGTACTTTCCGCGGACCAGGTTTAGGGCTCTTGCCGTTAGTTTGACTCGTGTTGCCCGTTTAGTTCGATGTTTTTCGATAGTTTCATTGTTTTGTGGTTAGTTGAGATGGATAAAAAACCGAAATCGTCTCAATTATGGGCTTTTTTTACGCTCATTAAAAGTTCGAAAAAACTGCCAAGTGCGACCTATGTGGTTAAGTTTGTAGTTTCAAAACTACCATTAAGTACCTACAAATTAAAAAAATATAATTCTTAATAACATTTTTTCCTATTTGCTCACGTTTCTTCATTTGTTTCAATTAAAGATAATATTGAGGTGAAAATGTATGTTAACTACCAATAATGAATGACTGTGATAAATTCTATTTTTTTCTTATTTATTCCATTTTACCTACCAACGGAGGACTATGATGACACTGTGACCACGATCGATAGATTAATTATTTCTGAGCTCTGAACATATTAATCTGATTGCCGAGTGTCTCATGCCAGGTGCTTAAATCGGTAAAACGTAATATACAAATATGATGGAGAGGTATATAAATTTTTTCTCAACGAACAGAACCAATTTTTTATTAGAAATATGAGACCGATACGCTAGTTGCGTCTATTGGGGCAAGAACTCTAGTTAGGCTAGGAACACACGGGGCGCCGTAGGGCGCCGACGCTTGCGTCAGCGTCTTTTGTCGCCCAAACCCCACGCGCACACACGAGGCGTCTTTTTTCTCAGTTTGACGCCTGCATTCACCATGGAAATAGAGAAAGCTGTGGCAATGTTTATTCTCTATCGCAGGCTCAGAAAGAAGAAACACCGACTCATGTGGATTCACCCCATAATTTCTTTGCGAAATCAGAGTGGAGTTTTTTACACCCTTTATTCGGAGTTGAGGGAGGACAATGAAAAATTTAAAAACTATTTCCGTATGTCGCAGTGAATGAACCCGCATACTTCCTGCCAAGCTTTCCCTGTCAAGTTCCGATCTTTGTAGTCAGTGAGGGTCTTGTCCCAAATGGACGGCCTTTCCTGAACCGCCGAAATCAATAAATCCATGTCACAACTCATTTTTGACGAACGAACAAACAAAGCACGCACTAAGCACAACCTCAAAACGTCTACCTTTGAGCGTCACGAAGGGAGTGGGAACGCCTCGTGTGTGCGCTCTGATGCTGTGGCTCACATTTTAACACGGCTCCCACGACGCTCACTCTAGCGCCGTGAGCGTCGGAGTCAAGGTGCAGCGTCGTGGATTCTCCGACTCTTGCGGATAAAAATCGCCGACGCTCCGTGTGTGCGCTCTGATACAATCCAATGCATTTTAGCTTGAGAGGTGGAGTTGAAAAAGACGCTGACGCAAGCGTCGGCACCCTACGGCGCCCCGTGTGTTCCTAGCCTTATGGAAACATGCACGTCGTATACTAGGTCCATGTACGGAAATCACTGCTGGTAACGAGTCACTTTACACCGAACAGCGATGCAGTTGCAGGATGCGCTTCTCTGTCACCCTGTTACAAAGTCACCTATTACTGGAACCTATTACCGGGCTGTCACTGTCACGTTGTCACCTATTAACAAAAAGTAACCGTTTCGCACATCACTAGTGCTTATTGGGACCCGGAGTAAACCTCATCCCAATTTTCACCAGAAATAAGGAGACACGTATCGTCCGCAAACAAATATACTTTTTGATCAGGCAAATTCAGAGGTAAATCATTAATATAAATTAAGAACAGAGTCGCACTGAGTGTTCCCCCCTGAACTACACCATAATCAATTGTTCTAGGTTTGCTAATATAATCACCTATGGGGACGACCAGAGTTCTATTGGAAAAATGACTAAAAAACCAATTGAGGGCATTGCCCTTTATACCAATTTTTTCCATTCTTTTCATCAGCTTTCCTCTGTCGATTGTGTCAAAACACTTCGAGAGGTCACAAAATAGCAGGATTCCTTTCTTTCTTCCATCTCTAAGTCTATATAGGTGCTAAATAGGTGCTCTTACCACGCAACTATTCAACTGGGAAATGAAGGCGGACCAAATCATATAGCTACTCGAACAATTTTTCGGAAGAAACTTACAAAAGCCATTTTCTCCATCGGTGGTAACTGAATACCAAGTCGTTTATCTTTGGAGTACGCTACTTCCGTCTCATCATTTTCTGATTCCTTCCCGTCAGACTCCAGATCCTGATCATCATCAGAGTCCTTGCCTATAATAAATTGAAAATATGTTACGAAGTCAAGGCAACAAAGGTTGAAGAACATGATAAATTGAGGCAGTTAATTCCAACGAGAAAATTATATATAAATATGTAATAATTGAGAAGTGCCTTCTCATTATTTGATCATCGCATTCTGGACTTTGTCCACAATCTACAATCCCACGAGAGTGGACACCTCGTTGTATTTTGCCCGTACGCTGTTTATCTCATTCATATTCCGGCATCATCGAACTGGCCCCGAACCAACGTCCTCGTCAGTCGTAAGGCAACTGCCGTCTGTTTCATACAAGTGTCACTCTTCACGAATTTACTTGAAATTCTAATTTCGCTTTTGCAATTGTCCTTTATAGTATCGCAATAAATTAGATTGCTGATTTACTGGTTTTAATTACTCCTGCGCAAATTAGGTAGAGTGAACTTATAAATTAGAATTTCACAGAGAACCAAAATTTTAAAGTGGTTCGAGAATGACCAATAAGAAGTTTCAAGTGTTCATCGCAGCCGAAGAATCAACAGATAAGAAGACAACAGTAGTGAATCTCAAGCGAATCAGGATCTATGATGAAGATGTTTGGTACCATATTCCTGAAGATTTCCAGACGGTTTCGGCATACCATAGCGCGCTGGCGGCTGTGGGTCCAGTTAAATCAGCCCTTAATGCTATTAAGAACCGCGGCCAGTATCGGTCAGTCAAGGATACGGTTCCTCAGGTAATCGCAGACACTTATTTCGACGAAGATGAGAACTTCGAGTTCGGAGGCGTGATGCTGGAAGAGGTGGTCGTCGGTACCGAAAGTCACCCTCCCGAACCAAAGATGGCAGAGTTGGCGTTATGTCTTCAACGTTTCAAGCCACCAGAGTCTGTGAAAGACATTTTGGAGCATTTCCTAGTGGAGAACTTCTCGCCGAAAAACCGCAATGAGAAGGCACTTCTCAATTATTACAAATAAAATGAAATAAAAACCTTTTTAACAGAAAAACGGACCAACCTCAAATATGAGGAGAATCGGGCAATAAGGTGATGAGAGTGTACTCTGTCAAGAGCGCGTAGCACATAGCTCCTAGGTCATCCATACCATGGATTTGGAGGACAATATAACAGAATGGCATCAGAACTACTAAGTACCAAGTACTACTACTACTAAGTACCCTACCAAATATGAAGAAAATTGAACAACTGGGTGAAGAGAGTACTTGGTCATGTGGGTGCAGCACATTGCCTCCTTGTCGTCCACAACATGATTGGGAAGGTGATCGAAAAACTGCGGGGGAACAAATTTTAAAAATAAATTAAGAGCCACTAAAAAGTAAAAACTAATTTTAAAAACAACCTTTTTAACAAACATATTGTTCAGTAATGAATGCATTCCACTGTATAAGCATTACGTCAATTTAAACCAGTAAAAAGTAAAGTAAAGTATTTTCGTCCGACTGCCATTCCTGGCGTCGTGGACGTCATCAGCTGTCTTCCAAAGGGAGGATCAGAATTTGTTCTGATGATTTCGCTCATGGCTTCCCTGGGTTGCGACGAGGGGGGAGCAGCAAATGCTCGAAAACACGCCCAGTGACCGAGACTCGAACTCACGATCTTTCTAACAGAGATTGGTTCTCTGTCCCGAAACGCGTCGGCGAACGATCACGGCTACCAGAACCCCATAATTTAAACCAGTATGTAAGCGATAAAACTTGCATTTTTATTTACCTTCCTCCTGCAAAAATCTATTTCACTCAATGTTTCTGGTGTCCTGGGACCTTGGTGGCACAGAAAATAATTTATAAAAATTCAGAGGTACATTGATAATGGGGGGGGGGGTGTGCGTGCGCCTTGATTTTTTATAGATTTTCAATCGAAAGTAGACTACATCCTGAGAATTTTGGCACCAACCGCGACCTTCTAGCGTGAGTAGATCTGTTTCTATGATTTTTCAAAGTTTCGACAGTTTATGACGTCACTCGCCCTTCTCGCCTGGGCGGGACCCCCCAGCCCACTGTGACGTCATAAACGGTCGAAACTTTAAAAATGCATAGGAAAAGATTTACACACGCTAGAAGGTCGCGGTTGGTACCAAAATTCTCAGAATGAGGTCTATCTTAGATTTAAAATAACAATAAACAGTTTTTCCTGCCCAGGCGCACACCCTATTTTCCCTCAATTCCAAAGCTTGGATACAAGAAGCAAACTGTAAAGGAACCAAAATATCCCCATGCTAATTTTGATGCTCTGGTAACAAGCAATTGGGAAGTTATCTGAGTCGAACAAAAAAGAAACACGCAAATAGGTAGGAAATTGATGCCTGGGCAGAGTACACAAGATTATGCCTGAAAACGCACGTTTCTAAGCATTAATCCCCCCCCCCTTAAAAGGCAAAAATTCAAAATTCCGGCGACGTAGTGCACAACTGGATTGATTTCCGCGTCAAATAAAAAAAAGAAATACGAAAATTGGTTGAAAACTAAGGCCTGGGTAGAGTAGACAAGATTTTGTCACACAGACACACACCTATGGTTCTGCTTCTGAGTCTACCAAGGTAGCGGAAGCTTTGTTTTCACTTTTCAAGGATGAAAAAAAAAGTTCTCCAAAATCAAAATTTTCACTCGCGTTTTGCGTTTTAGAAGTTTCTGAACAATTTTGGTTCCGTGTCTGTGTGTCTGTCTGTCTGTCATGAATTCCTTGTAACGCGCATAACTATACGAAGTTATTGTCCGATTTCGATGAAATTTTCAGGGATTGTGAGGGTTGGTGTGTAGACGGTCCCCTATGAAAATCATCATCCTCGGACTGATAGAAGCGACTGCGCATGCGCAAACGTGAATTTCCTTATAACGGCCATAACTTCCACATTTTCCATCCGATTTCAATGAAATTTTCAGAAATGTTACAGATTAGTATTAAGATGGTCTCCTATGAAAATCACCACCTCCGGACGGATAGTAGCCATTGCGCATGCGCAAACGTGAATTCCTTGTAGCGGCCGTAACTTCAACTGTCCCCCAGGGGACAGTTAATTTACTCACTTAATTTTTCATCCGAATTTGATGACATTTTCTAGGATTGTCCAGATTAGCGTGTAGATGGTCCCCCATGAGGGTAGTGAAAGGTACTTAGAGATTGGTGTTTTGAGATTAACTACTATGCATCTGATCATCTATATAATCGGGTTATGGATACGAGGAAGCTATGTGCCTGTATCCAAAACAGAAAAAACACAACTATGGTTTTTTTTCTGTTTTGGATACAGAAGACATTGTTTGTCAAACGACTGTTCGTCAAACGACGTTTTGTCAAACGACTGTTTGTCACATGACAATGTCAAACGACACTTCGTCAAAAGACGTTTAGTCAAGAGTGTTTGTCAAAAGACTTTCGTCAACCTTTAAACTCTTCTTTGTCCTAAGCTAGCACTCAGCCTGAAAAGGCTAGTTTGCGCACGCTTAGCTGAAGAGATCCGAAAGATCGAAACAAAGAACCTCTGAAACAAAGAACCAAACATAAAGATCACCACTGAAAGTGGGAATAATTTGAAACGTTTAGACTGTATTCAGTCAGTTTTGTTTCAGTGTAGATGGGACTTTGATCAATTTCGTCATACGGTGACTCATCAGCAACACGAAGATTCAGAAAGGATTCAAAAAGTTCTAAAAAGGATTAGTTTGGTTATTTTTTCTGTTAAGTGTGGTCCTCCTTCACCCCAGATTAATCGCATAAGGACGCCCAAGTATTAAGCTGGATTCACATGGGACGGAAAGGTCGGAACGACGGAAGGATGGAAAGACGAGAAAACCAGTGGAGGGGGTAGGCGGAAGGTTCACATGGATGAAATAGACGGAATGATAACCTTCCTCCTGGAAGCCTCTGAAATTATAACCTCTCTCTGATCTGTTTAACCTCTGTTGACAGTGTTTTGAAAGGGTGGTGATCATTCCTCGTTGAAATTCATAAATAAAAAATTCAAAAACGAAGGACAGCAAGAGAAAATAAACAAACAAATGAGCGCGAGGTGGAACTTCAGGGTGGCCGATTGTGGATTGCAACAATTGATCGTTTTTTTCAACAATCGATATTTTCAATGGTTTTTTTCAACAAAGGAATGATATTGCTCTTGGAATATATATATTTGCGAAAAAAAAGAAAAGTGCATAAAAGATCAACACAGAAAAATGAAATTTCGCTTGAAACGGGACCACCATGGGTAACAGCAGAACACCTTTCAAAAAGAATCAGGTAGATTGGTACCGGAATAAAAAAAATGCAAGTTGTTCAAACATCCAAAACAAAATCTTCTTTCCGTGATACACCGAATTGAGATCCCCCTTCTGGTGTTAAAAGTCGGTAAATTAACACAAAGAACATAAACTTAATTCCTCGTGACTCGTGAGGGAGATGGAAATCCAAGCATTATAATAATTCAAGCATCAATTTCCAAGGAGATTTTCTTTCCTTCCAGCTGCTTCGAAGCTTCTTGAAATCTTTCATCAAGACTCAAAAACGGTTCAGATAATTCTTACCTGTCACAGGAGCTGAATGTCCAACGAATAACGATCGCGCCGATTCTTCAATTTCTCTCATTGTGACCCTCAACGAATTTCTATCTTGAGAAGCAGAAAGTATCCTGTCCAGGTGAATAGCTGTCACCAAACCATCCGTTTTCCCTCGATTTTTCTTTCTGGAAACAGAGGGTGAAAAATAGTATCAAGAACAGACAGAGTGTGGGAGAAGTGAACATTTGACAAATACCTAAGTATGTGGGGCTAGTTCTGGATGAAGAGCTTAAGTGGAAGCCCCATATAGACTATATCCATGATGAGATTAGGAAATATATATATATTCTACAATGTTAGACACGCTCCCGAAGCAAACAATAAAACTTATACAGGGTGTCTACAGTCAAGATGGGCATAACTTCAGGGTTCGATTCTACAAGGTATTTCCTACAGAAAATGTCTCATAGCAATTTTCTGTTAACCCACTCAAAATTCTATTTTTTTCACTTTAAAGTTTTTTTTCGCGTTTTCGACCTCACGGCACTGATATGGTCATAACCTCCCTTATTTCTCCTGAAAATTCAAATCTGACTACACCGTTAGAAAGAGCGTTAAAATCCCAGGCTACCTAGCAAAATCAAAATCTTTCAGCAATAAAATAGTTTTAAAAAAATCAAGTCATAAAGCAAACTTGAAATTTTTTTTCGAAACTTGACTTTCTTCGACCAAAGTTTTCACTCTAAATCCCTGCTCATTTCGATGGGCGCTCTTCGGAGAAAACATGCTCAACTAATCAGCTTTCCAACGGTCTATCAATTTTGAAAGAGTAAATGAAGTTTGACTGTCAAAAAACGTGTGTTTTACAGAAAAATCCTGTGTTTCAAGCGGTTTACGGTCCCCCTCGATCTCAAGACGGCATGGCGAGTTTGGTATGTCATTTTGGTATGTCATTTTTTACGCTGAATTCAATGGTGATACTTCCGAATGATTCCGACAGCTAGAAAGTGGATTTTTCGAAGAAAAACTTCGTTTTTCGTACATCAAATACCTACGCATTATTCGTAGATATAGTAGTGAGCATGAAGTAACACCTGTCAACTCAATAAAAACACCGAATTTCTAGCTGATTGAAGTTATTGTTGGTGTTAATTGATGCTCACTACTATATCTACGAGTAATGCGTATTTTATACACGAAAAACGAAGGTTTTCTCCGAAAACCCCACTTTCTAGCATTCGGAATCATTCGGAAGTATCACCATTGGACTCAGCGTAAAAAATTACATAGAAAATGATACCAAACTCGCCAAGCCGTCTTGAGATCGAGGGGGACCAAAAACCGCTTAAAACAATGGATTTTCTTGTAAAACACACGTTTTTTGACATTCAAACTTCATTTACTCTTCTAATTTGAATGTTAAAAAGAAAAATTGATAGACCGTTGGAAAGCTGATTAGTAGAGCATGTTTTCACCGAAGAGCGCCCATCAAAATGAGCAGGGATTTAGAGTGAAAACTTTGGTCAAAGAAAGTCAAGTTTAAAAAAATTTCAAACTTTGCTTTTTGACTTGATTTTTTGAAACTATTTTACTGCTGAAAGATTTTGATTTTGCACTGGGTAGCTTAGGAATTTAACGCTCTTTCTAACGGTGTAGTCAGGTTTGATTTTTCAGGAGAAATAAGGGAGTCCTGATCATACCAGTGCCTTAAGGTCGAAAACGCGAAAAAAAACTTTTAAGTGAAAAAAAGGAATTTTGAGTGGGTTAAAAGAAAATTGCTAAGAGACATTTTTTGTTGGAAATATTTTTTAAAATCTAACCCTGAAGTTAAGCCCATCTTAAGTGTAGACACCCTGTATATTATACCATGTTGCAATCTGTATCGCAGTATGGCATAATAGCATGGGGAGGAACGTATTCCACCCATATAAATAAGTTACATGTTCGGCAGAAAATTATCATAAAAATGATGTTGTCATTACCGCGAAGGACCCCTTCCGTAGATCTATTTGAAATTGCTAAGGTATTTACTATTAGACAACTTTATCTGAAAAATCCACTATTGCAATTCTTTAGGACACCCAACATAATTGAAGTTTCTCGAAGGGATCCGAAATACAATACTAGATATGCCGCCGCAGGGAATGTAATTGGCCCCAGACCTAGACTGACTCTGACAACGCACAGCCCGATCTTCATTCTACATTTGTTACACCGAGAATTTGTTTGTAGCATGAAAAGTCCCCAGAAGTTCACTAGACCAAAATACAAAAAGCAAGTGTTAAGTTGGCTAGTTACAGAAGGGGGCTTTAGATGCGAAAGGCTATTAAACAGCATATATGTATAGGAGACTATTTAAGTTGAGAGATTATTAAAGTTAGAGAATATTAAAGTAAGTTAGTATATGTTGGAGATTATCAAAATGCGTCCTTAATTCTGTCCAATCATGTATTGTTTATTAATTTACTTATTACTGTAATTGTATAGTAGACATCAATTTATTTACCGATATGGAGCGATTTTGCAAAGATCCTACCCTACAACACGGGCCAAGCCTAATGTCGGGTAGGAAATCTGAGCAAATTGCATCCCTTCATGCATTTATATTATTGTAAAAGTGTACAAAATGGCGAAAATAAACATATCTATCTATCTACCTATCTGTTACAGAAGCATCACCATTTTGAGGAGTGATCCATCGAATAGGGGAGAAATCCACGGGCGTAACACTATGAGTTGAATAACAAGGCCAAAACGCTGCATATTATTTCACAAAGGTTTATTATTTTTCTGTATAGATCACTCACACACAACGACAAGTGATTACCGAACTTGCCACTACTAATTCATTTTCCCAATCGGAACCACTACTTGAGGAGGCCATTTTGAGTCACTGAGAGAACAAAGAAACTCATTGATCTCGTCCGATCAAATTATGTCAATAAATCCTCAGAAATCAAATCATTCTCCACTAACCGCATGAAAGAAGTCTGCGTATTATGTGGAAATATGATAGATTCAACTTCCGAAAACCTATTTTTCAATTTAAGTATTCAACTTCCGAAAACCTGGGTTATAAGGCATCTTTGAGAGAATTTGGTCGTTTTGAACATTGCGATTCTTCACAACAATTCAACAACATTATTTTTTGGTTTATTATTTTCAATAATAAGCCTTTGGAATCGAGCAAGAAAAAAAAATTTTAACACCCCCTCAAAATTTGATGTTTTACGTTTCAAGGTACGTAGAATACGAAAATCGAATAAAACTCGGTGCTTTGCGCCTCGGCGGGGGGCCCCGCCCCCTGCACCCCCCGGTTTATTTCTTTTTCCATACTCTGTATGAAATCATAGGAACACAGAATGTGTTTTTGCGATGCTAGTCATCCGTTAAATAAAAAACAACAATAATAAATGTGGAGTCTCTGGCAATAATAAAATAAATAAATGTTAGACATTTAATTTGGTCTAAAACCCTATAAATGTTATATAAATTAATAAGTAACTACAAGAAAAATACTATATAAATTGAGAGCTTTCCAACGAATGGTGAACAATTTCTGTGCAATGAACACTGCGGGAGTTCTATTTCCTTACCAACGGCTTGGTTGCACGTGAAAATCATTATAAAAGGCGCGTAACGGTTTTTTCTGTCGCTTTTTCGTGACGATTTTTTTTCGGTAGGTCATCGCAAAAACACATTCTGTGATAAAAATTTCCGTCCGTCCGCGGCACTTTTCTTAGCAACACTGGACCGATTTGGTTCAAATTTGGTATATGGGCTCCATTTGGGGTCTAGTTGTGCCGCGAAGCTTTTGGTTGATGTCAGTCACTTCTAAGGGGTGATAATTAAGGGTTGAAATTTTCAAGAGTGCCCTAGCTCGAAAACTCTCGAAATAAAGGTATCGTTTTTTCACCAATTTTAAATAGTATTGAATTTTTAAAAATTTTTGAGACCACCCGGAGCTCTGTAGGACAAACCGTTCGGTCCCTACGAGTACTTGAAGGTTTTCCTTCGATAAAACAGAATCATGAGTGTGAATCGCAAAAGAGGTCTAATCTCCATTCAAATTTTATCGGACTAAAATGCGATCGCTGTACATTTCTTCGATTTGTATACAGTTTTGCCTTCTGCGTAACCAGTAATCAAATTTCCATATGAAGCTTTCTATTTTTCCAATCGAGTGTGAAGCGTTTAGTTCTTTCTAATAAACTTGATTGTGAAGGTGTGAAGCCAGTATGGTGTGGTAGGTAGTACCTAGCTGGTAGGTAAAAAAAAGTTGGTAGGTAAAAAAAATGTTGGTGGGTAAAAAACGCTGCAAATCATAGCTCAAAGGCTTCTTCACTCTTCAGATCACTGATCAGCTGAGTGAGCTCCAAAGCCATTTTCAATCCTATTGAATGGAAGTGCTCTTCCAAGCGTCTCCAGTATTCGAGGAGATCTTCTTCACTCCTCAGATCACTGATCAGCTGAGTGAGCTCCGAAGCCATTGCTCAAAGCAAACCAAAAATTTTATGTTTCGCGTTTCAAGGTACATACAATTCGAAAAATAGAGGGAAGGTCAGAGATGAGAGTCAGAGGGAGAATACAGATGGTGGTAGGTGCTATTGATGGAGAACC
The DNA here is from genome assembly GCA_009739505.2 of Apolygus lucorum. Lineage (NCBI taxonomy): Eukaryota > Metazoa > Arthropoda > Insecta > Hemiptera > Miridae > Apolygus > Apolygus lucorum. The sequence continues at coordinate 54,228,418 of CM019178.2, read as the reverse complement.
AGTGATCTATACAGAAAATAATAAACCTTTGAGCAATGATTTGCAGCGTTTTTGGTTTAGTTTATTTATTTCCAATGAGATATTTATGACGTGGTGAATATAATATATTATAAGATTCTGATTTAGTGGGAGGAAAGTAGCGAAATTATGTGAAACGCGTGAGCTAAAACACATTCTGTGTTTCAATAATTTCGTCCGAAGTATGTAAATAGAGGTAACCGGGGGTCCAGGGGGCTTGCGATTGATTTGAAATGATTATAAAAGTAAGAAAGAAAAATACCTTAAGAAACATGAAAATTGGATTATTATTTACTGAGAAAACTGGGAAAAACCGTTGATGAAAACTGGCCAGCTATAGAAGGCTGGGGGAAGCATGTTGGGTGGCGAACAGAGCGCCGGTTCGTAAGAGATTGGACTAACCCGCAACGAGGAAGAAACTGCGACCTACTGAGACCCCCTTAACCCATTCAACCCCGATGACATCATATGATGTCAGGGCGGAATTTCGGTCGGCCCGGTGACAGCATATGATGCCATGGCTCACAGGTTACCTCTATCTCTTCAAAAATGTTGGCTGAGGCCTGGGAAGGTTGTATAACCTTGGCCTGGCAGTTTTCCCGTTAGCACCCTTTGCTCGACCTAGATAACACGATGGATTGTGGAAATCAGCTGTTTTGCGCCTTTACCAGCCTCCTGTTGCATGGCCCCTCCAGTTCTCCCATTCCTCGCATTTCGGACGTTTATTTCGAGTCATCATTCATCCCGAGAAAGATTTTATTGTTTTTTCGATCGTGAGTTCATGAAAGTCGAGGAAGGTAAACGGAAAAACAAAAGATTCCAGCAACAAATCGGGAACTTCCGTCTCGTCATATCAACCCCAACCCAGCACATCCTACTATTGCGGGTTTTGCGTATCCATGTTCATCCCTGTGGCCCGATGACATCATATGATGACATTTCGAATAAATACATAAAAAATGCTTTTTTCGTTTACTATAGCAATGAAGCACTCTTTCGAGATTCAATCTGAGGCCCCCAGATTCAAAATCGGACTTATGCAAAAAAATCGATTTTCGTTTTTCTATCTTATTCAACAGAAAACCATAGGGCGCATTAGCCTGCACAATCTTAGTTTCAAAAGCGGCTTCTTTCCGCCTTGAAATCGATCCGCCTTGAGGTGAGTCTCAGGTTCAAAACCAGCCATATGCAAGTTGCGAGTTTTCCCGCTAGGAGCTCCCCGTTCCCTCGGAATGCGTGTGAGGCACCTGTGGGGTTATCCTTTCTTGTTTTTGTTTACTGTCCAATGTCCACGTCCAGTTCGTATGTTCCTTCTGTCGAGATTTTCATTGTCTTCCCGTTGCCGATCGTGATTGTGTTTGGAAAGTGATCAGGTATGGAGGTTCATCCTTCTCCCGTGGATCATCAGCAACACCAGCGAAAATGAGAGATATTCATAATTTGCTCGTAAAACGTTTCGGGGAACAATGGGTGGAGAATGAAACCTTGAATTTTTATCGAAACCTCCGTTCCAACCAAGATGCTGCTGAAGAACAGCCTGTCTTGACACACCCGATGAACCTGAAGAAGTGTGAAAGTCGCAATATTTTTTACATGATTATTTTTTGTCGTTACCAAGAATTTTTCGTTAGCGAGAAACCAATGAGAGCTTGTAGAAAAAGTGAAATTTTGATGCTCTGTTTTACTAAAAAAAAACTTTATGAAACGCATCTTGACGAGCAAGTTGAAGATAAAAACAGTTGTTTTTTAAAACTTTAAGAATGTTTTTTTTTACTAAAAGTTTATTGTTTTCACTGAAATTTTAATTTTGATTACTCAAATTATTTTTAAATAAAGGTTTTTTGAGATTGGGTAGCTTGGCTTACGTTTTTATTCCATCCTTAGTCATTTCAAAAAAGCATTTCAAATTGAATGAGGTTCCAAAACGGACTACTACAATTTTGGTTTCAAAATCGGACTTTTGCAAATTTCAATAAGCCATAACTATTGACAGAATGAATTTAAAATTTTGGCTAATTAATGCTGTAAGTATTTGCAATCATGCGAAATTATTAGAACTTACAGAAATCTAGTGACTCCTGAAAACAGTTTTTTGTTTCTCCTGAAAAAATTGGTTTTTTGCATAAGTCCGGTTTTGCATCTAGGGGCCTCATATCGAATGTTGTGGAAGGAGCAGCATGGGCCATGGGGTGGGAGCGCGTATCAGGCTCGGGGCTGAATGGGAACTCTCACAACTCGTTGGAAACCTATTTATAACAAGTAGGAAATCGAGTGTGATCCGAACGAAAGTATTGATTATGCGACTGACCTTTCTTCGTTGTCCTTTTCGAGCTTAGACTTCAGTAGTTTCACTAGATCACCAGCAACGAGGGCAGCCTGTTGTGCCGCTTTGACGATCAACAAGCGATTTCCCGTCGTTCGTCCACTGAAATGCATTCCACAGAGTTCCCGAAAGCTGTTCATACCGATGATTAATTCGGACTCGCAGACTTTTTCTTCTAGCTCAGTAGGATCGAGTAAAATATCATGACTGAAAATACAAAAAATACATAATTAGAACCAACCTACCATACACATGAAATTTATATTAGGAAAAATGCTCAAAAATAGTTTCAGCTTAAAATGCTTAACGTTTTCCAAGCAATACGCGAGTAAGAAAGGAATTTTTCTGGGCACGTCTGATACAACTTAAATGTTCCAAGGGAAATTTTCAAAAGTACTCGAGCTTGCAGTACTTATACAGGGTGTACCGGTTAAGGTCGTACAACTGGCAAGGGTTCGATTCTACAATTAATTTGTGACTTTTTTTGTCTCTTGACTTTTTTTTCTTAACCCCCTTAAAATCGGACTTTTTTCACTTCTAAGATTCTTCTCGTATTTTCTACCTTACGCCATTAAAACAGCCATAACTCCCTTGTTTTTCAGTTAAAATTCAAATGTAATTATACCGTTGGAAAGAGCGTTAAATTCTCTATCTCCCGAGTGTTAAATAAAACTTTTTAAAGAAGACCGAGATGTTGAAAAATGAGCCTGAATAGTAAACTCACGAAAATCTCGGAAATTTTTCGTTTTTTCAAACGTTTGTAGCACTAACTGAAACTGCCGGTTAAGTTCTCACTGTAACCCCAAAAGTTGACCCAAAATCTCAGCTTTCCAACGGTATGGTCATAAAATTATTTACAATGGACTAATCGTGTAAAATCCTCGTTCCCGTGCCAAAAACCGTGGATCTTCCAGTAAAATCGACGTTTTTCGCGAAAGACATTTTTGCCCTAAAATGAGTTAGGCAGCCATCTTTTCGTACTTTGTCTCACTGAGTCAAATGATGAGACAAGACTTATCGAAAAAGCAGTCACTGATATCTTGTCCAATTCACTTTTCGAAAATTGCTTAATTTCTGTTAATTTGTATGCCAATTTTTTATTACTAGATCGGCCAAGTTACTAACGTTACTATGGTCGACAATAAGGTCAAAGGTATGTTTTTAATGTCCATCCTCCTCCCCACATCGCAAGTAATCAAACCACCCTGTTCATAAAACCTGTCTAAAACAAAATAGCAGTTCATAAAACTCATGCACTCATAAAACGGCATACAAATAAATAGAAATTAAGACAATTTTCGAAAAGTGAATTGGACAAGATATCAGTGACTGCTTTTTCGATAAGTCTTGTGTCATAATTTGACTCTGAGAGACAAAGTACGAAAAGATGGCTGCCTAACTCATTTTAGGGCAAAAATGTCTTTCGCAAAAAAAGTCGATTTTTACTGGAAGATCCACGGTTTTTGGCACGGGAACGAGGATTTTACACCATTAGTCCACTGTAAACAAAAAATGGAAAGCTGAGATTTTGGGTCAACTTTTGGGGTTACAGTGAGAACTTAACCGGCAGTTTCAGTTAGTGTTGCAAACGTTTGAAAAAACGAAAAATTTCCGAGATTTTACTATTCGGGCTCATTTTTCAACCTCTTAGTCTTCTTTAAAAAGTTTTATTTAACACTAGGGAGATAGATAATTTAACGCTCTTTCCAACGGTGTAATTACATTTGAATTTTGACTGAAAAACAAGGGAGTTATGGCTGTTTTAATGGTGTAAGGTCGAAAATACGAAAAAAATCGTAAAAGTGGAAAAAGTCCGATTTTAAGGGGGTTAAGAAAAAAAAGTCAGGAGACAAAAAAAGTCACAAATTAGTTGTAAAATCGAACCCTGGCCGGTTGTACGACCTTAACCGTTACACCCTGTATATCTGTTTATATCGTGATTATACTTATAACTAAGCTGTTAGGATTTCTCGAAAATTGAAGTTCGTGTGTGGTATCTGTGATATTCATGTCTTGTAACTGTGATATTTTGCTTGTTGTGACTGTGATATTGTACCTAACTATCTCTAAATTATCAACTATTTTATTTAAAAATAGAAAAACAATCTGTGATACACACCTGTCCTATTTTATATCGATTGAAAAGTGATTTTGACCAGTGATAACAATGTTATCATGTTTCTTGTTTTTTTTTGTGATTATTATATATTTTTTTTAAATTTGACGTTTTGTTAGTGTGTTTGGTGTGTATCGAAGTGGTATTTTGTGTTGGGTGGTCCGGACGGCCCGGGGGCGGCTCGCATGTCTCTGCTATTATAAGGGCCGTCGAGCTGTCAATACGGCTCGATGGTTAGGGCTGCCTGCCTAGAAATAGGAGGTAGCCCCGGGAGCCGCCATGGTGGGTGGGTCCGGGACCGGCCGGAATGACCCTCACATTTTTCATCATAAATTTATTTTTAGGAACTAATACTTTGTTGATTGTTGACGCATTTATACCTGTATCAAGGGTGAACAAATAAAGAACGTTATTAAATAACTGCACCACTGATATTACCAAAACTCAGCCCAGTATACCAGTACATGAAAAAATTTGGCTGCTCTGAAACACTAGGTACTCGTAAATGAAATATTCAATATAAACGGTTCTATTTTTGACTGCTTACCCTTCACCGAAAATGGCAAAAGCTACGAGAATAGGGTAATGGTGAAGACTGAGAGGCTCAGGTTCGTGTTCTTTTATGGACTCGACCCGAATTTCGGAGTTTTCAATCGTCACGTGGGGAGTTCTGAAGTGCGCCAACGCCGCAAGAGCTGCTAGGGAGCAGCACGTGAAGAGATTCCCGTCATAGTTCAGCACAGAAACATCAACTCTAATCTCCCATGCCTGAGGAAGAAAGAAGGTTATGGATGAGGTTTGCTCGGTTTCTTCTTGATTTGTAGTTTTATTGGTCTGAACGACTCTACATCAAACATTGATTCCCCATCTTAAAATTAGTTTAATAACGTTCGTAGAATTTAAAAAAAAAGAAACTGCAGGACACAGTAAAGAAAAAAGAAGATATGGTCAACAAATATGAGAAAAATCCAAGAACTGTTCCAGCAACTCGACCGCGGTCGACCTAAACGCGACCGCTTTGAGGAGTGCGGTCGCGAGCGGTCAAGATTGGAAACCTCACACTAAAGAAACCTCTACCTTAACCTTCTCATTTCAAAACGAGCTCCGCAGTGGAAGGACCTCCCGAGGTGTTTTGGTTGTGAGTTTATAGTCATCAGAGATAGGTACAAATTGGAGAGTAGATATGTTAAGTAATGGATTTTTTCACCCTCCTGTTGGTAGAACTTTTTTCAGAAACGTGTGAAGCTTCAACCCAATGTCCTCAAATTTCTCGCTCTCACAAAGGAAACCTTGAAATCTCTTTACGCCCTCGTGAAGATAAATTTGCATTAAAATTGTGACTTTTCTTTAACATCATACCTATACAGGGTGTCTACCATTTGGATGGACCAAACTTCAAGGATCGATTGTACAACTAATTTGCTACAAAAAATTTCTCCCGGCAATTTTTTCTTAACTCACTCAAAATGCCTTTTTTTCACTTCGAAGTTTTTTTTTCGCGTTTTCGACTTTACGTCATTAAAATTGCCATAATTCCTGTTATTTACCAAATAAATTCAAATTTAAGGATATCGTTGGGAAGAGCGTTAAATTTCCAAGCTGCCTAGTGTAAAACCAAAATCTTTTGGAATTAAACCATTTCTAAAAAACCTAGTCAAAAAGCAAACTTCAGTTTTTTTTCGAAATATGACTCTTTTTAAATTGAAGTTTTCACTTTGAACGCCTGTCCATTTCGATGGGCGCTCTTCAGAAAAAATATGCTTAAATTGTCAGCTTTCCAACGGTATATCAAGTTTTCTTTTTTAAATTCAAATTGGAAGAGTAAATCAAGTTTGAATGCAAGAAAACGTGTTTTACAAAAAATCGCGGTGTATGGTCCCCCTCGATCTCAAGATGACCTGACGAGTTTAGTATCATTTCCTATGTAATTTTTCACGCTGAATCCAATGGTGATACTTCCGAATAATTCTGAGTGCTAGAAAGTGGATTTTTCGAAGAAAACCTTCGTTTTTCGTACATAAAATACCAACGCATTATTCGTAGATATGGTAGTGAGGATGAAGTAAAACCTTTCTATTCAATAAAAACATCAATCAGCTAGAAATTTGATGTTTTTATTGAGTAGAAAGGTGTTACTCTTCTACTTTGCTTGCTTTGGATCTGTACAATATGTTTTACCATCCTCACCAAAGAAACAGTTTTTAGGAATTGATTACAGCAATGAGAAAAGGTATTCTATTCATTATGCATCCTATGCGACGATAAGCAGGTATGGAAACCTGAAGTCACTCATACTCAGAAGTAACGCGATTTTCGACCAACTAGCTGTTGAGTGTTCCAGCAGTGGTTGAACCACGGTGATGGTCACACAACTGCGATCTATAAGGCTGTGGTTTTTGGGCTAACCGCGGTCGGCCCTGCTGGAACAAACCTACTATTAGTTCCATAGTGGTACAGAGAATAATTCATGAAAATCCGGAGGTATAAAGAGAATTTTTCTTCAATTTCGAAGCTTGGGTACAATTAGTAAGCTATAAAGGAACCGAAATATTGAAAAATAGGATATTTTGTGAATATTATCCCCCCACTTGCCCCCTCCCCTTGCGAAATTTGATACTCTGGTGAAATAGTGTGTAATTTGGAAGATTTTTGATTCGAACAATGATTTGATTCGATTCGATGATTTGATTCGAACAAATAAAAGCCTTCTAAATTTTCCATCTGAATTTGATGCATTTTCTAGGCATAGTTCAGATTGGCGTGTAGATGATCCCTTTCGAAAATCATGGCCCCCAAATCGATAGTAGCCTCTGTGCATGCGCAAACGTAAAATCCTTGTAACGGTCATATTGTCTACCCGAATTCGATGAAATCTTCAGAGATTGTGCTGGTTGACGCGTAGATGGTCCCCTATGAGGGTAGTGCAAGGTACTTAGAGATTGATGTTTTGAGATATGGTAGGCACATCTTTGTGCTTTAATGTATCGATGTATACAATCAGGTTATGGATACAATGAAGCTATGTGCCACACGCACTTGACATACTTTTTTTTCAAACTACTGGAACCAAAATTTACAAAAACAAAGGTATCTTTTTGCTACTGATAAAAGTGTAACGTGTAAAACTTACCTGCTCCTCGGAGATGATGCATAGCGCTTCCAAATCGACGCATCTCGAATCTTTAATGCATTTTTCTATCAGCCGATTAGTGTGGATCCCTAAATGGCTTTGGTGGCCGGTTTCGAATACACCGCAAACCATGTCGTTGATCTCGACGTTGACGAAAATATTTCCCTCGTTTTTCCGAGCATTCCGCGGCTCACTCAGCTCGCACGAAACTTGCGCTAGCACTCTGCAAGAAATGAGTGAAAAAAGTGTTAAGTACAATCATTTTCAGGTGAGAATCAAACATTTTACACCGGGTGTGACCCAGGATGGCATGAAAAATACAATTTCATAAGTAATAGTTCAATACCAACATTACAGACAGCGCTTCTTAATTACCTACTCAGCACCCACCAAGATGGACAAATTGGAGGAGGAACCTCTCAAATATTGGTACAACCTAAGTTGATGCATAATGACAACATTTACTGATAGATTGACTGGGATTAAATGATATATTCTCTACAATATGAAAAAAAGTATTTGAGGAGTTTGATTCCAAAAGGTACTATATCCATTTTTTAATCACACAGCGCAGCTCCTCGGATACGCCGATGACATCGACATCATGGGTAGATCATTTGCAGCCATGAGTGAAGCTTTCACAAATCTTGAAGCTGCGGCTGCACGGTTTGGACTGGAAGTCAACCAGTCGAAAACCAAATACATGACAACTGATGCAACACAGAGAGGACCAGCACGAATTCAAGTCAACGGATACACATTCGACACTGTGAATGAATTCGTCTACCTGGGATCTCTGGTAACAAGTGATAATGAAGTTGTAGCAGAAGTGCAGCGAAGAATACAGGCGGCTAACCGATGCTACTTTGGATTGGTTCCACAGCTTAAAAGTAGGGTGATCTCACGAACAACCAAGCTGCGCCTGTACAAAACTTTAGTCAGACCGGTCCTTGCCTATGGTTCTGAGACGTGGACCCTGACCAAGGCATTAGAAGAAGATTTACGCCGCTTTGAGAGAAAAGTTCTGAGGAGAATCCTGGGTGGAATCTATGATCCAGAGTGTTATGACGGCGTGTCGGCGTGTGAAGGCGATCGGCTTCACGTCTGCTTGTCGATTTGATTGGTCCCTACTCAACGAAGACAAAGGACGGGACAGCACTCGATGCCCGGCGCGGGTTACCGCAGACCGTGTGCAAGAGTGCTTAAAGGACTTCAGCTCGGACACATACCTAGGCGCGATTGCTCGCCGACCAGGGGAATGCACCGCATTTACCTATGCCTAGTTGGGGGCAGACAACTACTAGGGTAAATGGGAGCAGAAGCCGGCGCGATGAGCTTTATCGCATACCTAGACCTTCTGAGGAACTGTGGGCTTCAGAGAGAAGGCGAGGTAGAGTGAGAAATAAACAAGTCGAGTTTTCGAAGACGAATGCATGAATGACCGAAGGGGAAGCCCTGAGTCCTCCTTTTATATTGGTTGAACAAGGTAAGGGGAGAGTGGAAAAAGGTGACGTCAAGTGATGTCATTGTTCCCCGTACCTCACCTTACCTACCTGGCATGATGAGTCACTCATAGTTTCCCTTGTCCTTTATTGGAGAACTAACATGGTTAAGAGTATGAGTCATTACACAGAGGAATTCGCATGGAGACGTCGAACTAACCAAGAAGTAATGGATTTATACAAGGACCCAGACGTCATCCAATTTATAAAGGTGGGACGGCTCCGGTGGGCTGGACATGTTGCCAGGATGAACCCAGAGGAGCCCCCTCGAAAGATCCTTGACGAAAAAATCCACGCCAAGCGAAGAATTGGGCGTCCGAAACTTCGCTGGTTGGATGGTGTTACATCTGATTCCCGCTCCATCCTGGGGACAAGAAACTGGAGAGCAGCAGCACAAAACAGAGAGGACTGGCGGACATCATTACAGGAGGCCCTGACCCCACGACGGGTTGTAGTGCCATAGAAGAAGAAGAAGACTATATCCATTTTGGTCAATCGTGAGAAAAACGCGAAAAACTATAGCGACCTGAAAAACGTGATAAAAAACAATAATGTTATTGTTTATATATTTCTAAATTACAACTAATATTTTTATAAAGAAAGGTAAATTAGTTCTAAGTTTAAAATAATTTTGAACGAGATTTGAAATTTCAGATTTTGGGATATAGTACTTTTTGAAACAAAACGTGGCGTTTAGTACTTTTTAGAATCACACGAAGTGGATAGTACTTTTTGGAATCACACGAAGTGGATAAAGTACTTTTTGAAACAAAACAGATAAGAGACCGCCAATGAGATGGATATAGTACGTTTTGAAATTAAACGGAATATTCACCCTCGTTTTTCAAGGGAATAGATTATCTATTTCTCCAAAACAATCGCATTTTTGTGAAGAACTACCTCCCTAAAACCCTGGGAAAGTCAAAACAAACTCCTCAATTAGCTGAAGAAAAAACTGAACCCCTGGATGCTTATTGTTTCGAACCTTTGGCTAAAATGGTAGAAACATGGAACATGCTTTAGCCCCGCTTTTCGATGGAGTAGGGATGGGACGGACGGGTGGAGATTTTTTTTTTTTTTATCTTATGCCTCGACGGTTAGCGGCAACTTCGGCCATTCGTCTTCTCGCAGCCCAATATAACGTCGAGTTTCTGATGTAAATACTAAAATTTTCGGCCTCCAAGGATGCGGACGTCTTCAAGCTCTGGACAATTACCCAGATGCTGACCATCCATGAACCCGCCTCCACAGAGCACACAATCCGGGCTCTGAAATACACCTATTCTGTGCAGGTGGCCTTGGAGGTAGTCATGGCCTGTGGTTAGCCTAAAACAGGCTACAGCTACTTGTCGAGGAAGGTTATGTGGAATCCGTCCGTTTTGTATAGTCAGTAATTGCCACTTCCTACCTTCAGCTTCCCGCTGCTGCCTTACTTCCAAAGATTTCATAATACAGGTCTTAATAGCTATTTTGGAAGTGTGGTACGTGACGCTATTCTCAAATTGGGCGGAAAGGGCACCCTCTCTCGCCAGACGATCAGCTTCCTCATTCCCATACACTCCACAGTGTCCGGGAAGTACCACTGAAGTACCAGTTCCACTCCTCTGCTGATCAGCTCGTGTGCTCGTTGCTTGGACCTTCTTACAATGGAACTGTCGTCATCTCCTCTAGCGTTACACACGGCTTGGAGAGCTGCCATGGAGTCCACAAAAATTGCGACTCTGGTGTCAGTTCTCCTCAGGCACTCGCGCAGAGCCATAGAAATGGCTTCGACCTCCCCGTCAAAGTTGGAAGCTGACTGTCCAACAGGAGCACTAAGTTGGAAAGAGTTGGAGAAAACTCCTGCTCCTGCATTGGTGGTCGAGTTTTGGGCGGATCCGTCAGTGTAGACATGCAGCCATGTTTCAGGTGGATATCTCTCCTCAATAGTCGCCAGGGCAAGGGATCTCAGCTCCTGGGATGAACACAGCTCCTTACTAACCTCTCTATCGAGGTCAAGTCTTAGCTGGGAGTGCTCAGGATTTGCATTGAACCAAGAAAAGCTTCTCTCGGGCCAAGAGAGATGGCATGCTCCTCAATCCTCTTCAATCCTTGCCACTGCAGAAGTGAAGTTTGTCTGGGTCTTCAGTCTAGGGGCCACACTGTTGTCCTGGGTCCAGTATGGACCCATACTGGACGGGTGGAGAATAACGCCCGCATGACACCCTCTCTACCGCGTGAAAATTTTCACGTACTTTAATGCATGGATACTAGAAGAGACGGTAGGGGACACTGTCTGACATCACTGTGCCTAGAGTTGCTTGGCCTCAGTCCGTATTCAGTTGCCAATGGGGTATTTCAGTCAATTTTTTTAAAGTTTTTTTTCAAAAGTGCATGGGTCAGGAATAACGGTAATTGGGTCTGTTTGCCGAGAAAATGTTTAGAAGAAATTAGGGAGGCTAATGAAAGTTGAATATTTGAATGATGTAACGTAGTAAGTTGTTGTGACATATTAACTTGCTGACCTTGGATCGAGACATTCCACTAATCCCGTGCGGTCTCGAATGCCTCGTGGCCTTGGATACTACAAAATACTACGCACACACGCCTGTGGCGTAGTGTGTGTGCATTTATGGCAGCCCGCCTTTTTTTTCAAACGTGTGATCTCTTTAATTAATTTTTCTACCACAAGTTATAGTATCATTGGGCTTAAAGTTGGAGTATATAGGTTTTCAATGGTGCTAAATCCAAATTTGAGGTCAAAAACCTGAATTTCCAACCCACCGAAATACCCCATTACAGCGGTATTTTAATCAAAATCGTGGTACTCCTCTTAAACTGTGGGTCTTCTCATAGTTCATTCTTTATCTTGATGGCCCGAGATAATACTTAGCAGGATTGTAAACATGTTCGCATAAACAAGGACTTCACAACTCCAGTAGGTATCGCCATTGACACGTAGATATCGAGCTCCCGGTAGGTAACATACAAGAGGAGTACCAAAATCGTTAATTTCCAATTTCAAAATGGTTCGTTGTGCTGTTTTTGGCTGACCAAACAACGACTATGATCACCATCTGCCTGTTACAGTTCACCAACAGATAAAAAACGCTCATCGAGTAATCCAAAGGAAAAACTGTAAGAAAGTCAAAGATTTCAACATTATGAGCAACAAAAAAAATTTGTCTGTGAAACAGAATTACCACTAGAACGAACCAAGGAAGAGGCAGCTGACGTGATTGAGATGGCTGATGAGGATCTACTGCTCATCTCTCAGGCGACTGAAGAAAGTGCCGAACTTCCTGATGAGTCATCATCGGATTTTGGCATGGATCCGAAAAGCCACCTCGAAAAGCTTGCAGGGTATTTGGCTTACCACTACAGAAAGAAATTACCCGAAAAAGGGACAAAATATGGGATTTTGAACAACGCTGCTCCACCATCTTCAAAAAATGCCAATTGGTTGCTCTCATCCTCAAGGGGCTGCCTGATGAAGAATTAATTATTAAAATTACATCGGTCATTTGAATTGACTGTTTTCATCTCACTCCTACGTAAAACACCCATTTATTTCACAGAATGACGGATATTTCACTACCATGCATTTTGGGACATGACCTCACGTGAAAAATTGAAAATTTCGACTCACGCATACAGAGCAGAAACCTACCTTCGAACAGCCAGCGCAATTTTCATATTTTCATGTAGGAAACCGTTGAAACGTAGAGAGACAAGGGGCTGAAGGACCTCAAACATTTAACTTTGCATATCAAATATTTTATATAATTCAGAATGGATGATAAAAGGCATTTAAAATGATTAATCAATCCGCTACGATCTCACAATGAGAGCAGGGGAACGGCTAGGGCGCTCAGTGTAGGCCCCGTGACGTCACATAAAAGTAGGCGTTGCCTCGGTGTCCCCTACCGTCTCTTCTAGTGTCCGCGGTTTAATGCATACTTTTAAAAAGTCAGCCAAGCAGGTGTGTAGCCCACGATCATCATTAAAAATGAGCTATTCTTGAGACATTTACCAGAATATTAACACTTAGTAATTTTTTGCGCACGTTGGGTTTCCTGAAGCGGAACACAAGGGAATTTACTAGTCTTCCAGCCATCGTTTCCCTGTACAAGGCGCTCATTCTTCCAATTATGGAGTACGCGTCTACTGTCTGGTCGCCCCATTATGCCGTGCACAGAAATCGTTTGGAGAGGGTCCAGCGTAAGTTCCTCCGCTACGTTGTCTTCAAATTGGGTATCCCATCTGCGGAGGTCGACTATGGGTCTGTTCAGAGAGGCAGTCCGGAACAGTTCGGAACCAAACCAGAACTGAAAAGGGGAGGGGATAGAGGTGAATGGGCTCTTCCAAACTCCTTCGGGCTCCTCCAAGCCCCTCCAAACCGTTCAGGACTGCCTCTCCGAACAGACCATAAAATTCCCTGCTGGAGCGGTGTTACCTGAGTACACTTGAAACCCGTCGCACATCCGCCGATCTCGCCGTGCTGTACAGGGTCACAAATGGAACGATTAACTGCCCCTCATTGCTCTCAAGGATCTACTTCCATGTTCCACGCGAAGCTACCCTCTCATCTCATCTCTTCTATGTTCCGTTTTCCCCCTACAATTACCAGCGAGATCGACCTCTCTACCGTCTACCACGCGGTGCTAATCTTTTTTTGTCTCTTCAAATTTTGATTTTTTATCACCTGGAGAGGGATATGGCATGGCAAGTCAGCGAAGGATCTGATTCGGGCTGGTTACCCACTATTTATCCTGGAGTGGATGACCACCCGAGTCCTAACAGGAGGATCATTCATCTGGTCTAAATTCAGGGCTACGGCCACACGACGGCGTGCCACGGCTCGAGCAAGTGGGCTCCGTGGGACTTGAAGCTGAACTCGAAACCCATGGGGAGGAGAAGTGTCGACTGATGGCATAGCCAGAAGAGGCACAATCCTCCCTCCATCATTTGTGGGATAAGGTGATTCAACCTTGTCCCTCACCCCAATGTCCGAGGTCGGATCTCGGACCCTGATACCAAGCAGCCAGATGGACATGACTGCTGAGTGCTGAAAGTGCTGATACAATACTGTGATGTAAATATTTATGTACAATACCATCAATTGTAGCGGTGAAGCATTTTTTCCAAATATAAATTGTTAATGAAAGAAGTGAAAAAAAATGTCCTCCAAAATCAAAATTTCCACTTGCTTTTTGCGTTTTAGAGCTTCCCGAACAATTTTGGTTCCGTGTCTGTCTGTCTGTCGGTCTGTCTGTCTGTCTGTCTGTCGGTCTGTCTGTGGTCAATCCTTGTCCCGGGCAAAACTATACTAACCTGTGGTCCGATTTTGATGAAATTTTCAGGGATTGTGCGGGTTAGGTCCTAGACGGCCCCCTATCAATTTCAGCACCTTCGGACCAATAGGAGCGAGTGCGCATGCGCAAACGTGAATTTCCTGGAACCTCGGTTTCTAATGAACCGATTTTGCTCAAATTTGGAGGTTAGTTAGGAACTAACTTCTAAGAGACACCCTATAAGTTTCAATCAAATTGGTCAAGCAATAGCCGCTGCGCATGCGCGAACTTATTATACATAGTTGTATACCCACACACTTTTGTTCAATTATTTCAGTGGTTTATATACCACAACCATTTTAAACAAAACTCAAATTACGAGTATATAACAAATTAATCCATACGTCCTAATACGTCCTATTAATCCATAATCCTAATACGTACACCTATTATAGTTTTAGTATTGAATAATAATAATCATTATGGTCATAACTTCGTAGTTTTATTTTATACCTACACTCTTTCGTTCTTTTATTTCAGTGGTTTATATACCACAACTATTTACAACACTATTATAAACATTAATACCTGCAACCCTATCCCGCATATTATCGCCAATATTTTGGTATTCAATAACTCTTTGAATCATAATTTTTTCGCCAACTGATTCTATACGTCCATGTTACAATGAGTGAGGAAGCTATACTGCCCACCCAACTTGGCAGACGTTTTAACTCCTTCCTCGCAGTATTAAAGTCACTAGTTGGCTCCTCTCGTGTGTGCTACAATTAGTCGTTGATTCCTTCTTTGTCTTATTTCCTATATTCAACTTTCAACTACCTATCTGCAGATATTTAACATTTTGTATACATTTGTATTGAATTGGGCTTGCCCGTACTTGATTAAATAAATAAATTGTGTTAGTATCCCGGTGAAGTAGCTCAAAAGGACCCCCCCCCCAGTTCTTAGATGGGTTGGAAGAAGCTGTGTTCTTCGCATACGAGTGATCTTTACAGAAAAATACTACAGACGGTTCTACAGTCGGATCATTTAATAATTATTACCTAGTTTTACGCCATTTTTCCGAGAAATTCATTTTGCCTAGAAAAATTGTTAAAGGCTTATCTATTTCGCGAAAATTAATCAAAAATGAAATTTGTTAAAATGAATACGGTAACGCTTTCTTGAGTCGTGATGTGACGATCAGAAAAATAATGGAGACCTCCTGTTAATCATTATTAAATGATAATAATAAAGCGATGTGCAGTAGGTAATTGGAGGAGCATCTAGGGGAAGAAAGTGATGGAACGGTCTGAGCGCTATCTAGCGACGATTAGATGAACCTTCTCTTCTTTTTTGGCAAGATGGATGCACCTCCGTTATTGGCCGTTGGTAATGTCTGTAGATCCCTGCTTAATCTATACTAAACCAAAAATTTTCCCTCAATGAAAAGGCAATCAAATCTGTTTGAGGCATCAATAAGAAAGGCATCAGTCTGAAATGAAAATTTATGTACTCGTAGGTCAGCCACATTAATTTTTCAAGCATTCTATTATTTACGAAATGATTAGAAACAACACACCTGATAAGAGAGATAATCTAGGTTTTTGTGCACCAGAAGGTTCATCTTATCTTCGCTAGGCAGCGCTCACGCCATTCCACCACTTTCTTCCTCTAGATACTCCTGGTAATTGGCAGCGTTATCCATACGGCTATACTACATCGCATTGTTTTTACCAATATTTATGTTAAATGGAGGTAATCTCGTACATGGTAAATGAAGGTATCACATTGTAGATAGTTTTTTGAGTGCCTAATAACCATATTTGAACCAGATTTCAAAACACCACGAGGTTTCCCATGAGGTCTTCCTTACTCTGAGGGTAAGTTTCATACTACGTCTTGAAAATACTTCACAAACTCACTTAGTTTCTCCTAAGGTGACATAAGCGCAGCCGTAGTCAGAACCAAAGTGAAGCTCGATATTTCTGAGCTCTTCGAAAAGCCGGCCATCCAGTCTCTGAAATGGCAGATGAGTAAGAATAATTACGTGTCGGGGCGCTCCTTGAAAGAGCAATAAATACAGAAAGTGATTTCCGCTGTTCATGTAATAAGTTTAGAGTAGATGTAATCCCTGCAATACCTTCTTCTTTTTTATGGCAGCAACAACAAAATCGCTCTCACAGTTAGCGAAAACGGACTCCCTCATGACTGTCAGGAGGCAAAAGATTCGACTATCAGACAAATTCCAGATCTGGCTCACAGGTCCTCAACTGGAAAAAAGAAACAATATCAACAGCCTGAATTCGTACAATACCAAGAGGGGGCAGAGATCTTTGATTGTCAAGATTGAGCCAGATATCGTCGGCATGAGCCCCAAAGGGTCTGCTGAGAATCTTGATGCACAAGTTGTCACTGCAACGAATCTTGAGCAGACCTTGAGCGAGAAAGAGCTAACAAGGCGGCCAAGTGCGTGTGGCCGCCTCAGAGAATATATGCCTCCAATACGCCATCTCAGTCTCTGGAGGTTTATCTGACTCAACGCTGGACTGATGGTACATATGTTTATACCGATGGTTCGATCATGGAAGGCCGCGTGGGGTGTGCGTTCTATGACTCCACAAATAGCTACACACGAAGTTATAGACTCTGGAATTACGCTACCATATACTCAGCAGAAGCCATAGCTATCATGGAAGCTCTCCAATATGCTCTTGACATTAGGGAAAACTGCCATACCCTTGTAATTTTGTCTGACTCGCAGAGTGTCATGAGCAAACTGAAAAACATTGGTCCCTCTACACCCCTTTCATTCATTGAAGCGACCATAGTCAGCAGGATATCTCAGCTACGGCAAATGAACACCCCAGTACACCTGATTTGGATCCGTAGCCACAAAGGCCTAAGGGGGAACGATGTGGCAGACCGGGAGGCTAAACTGGCGACCGGGTCTCCACAGCGTTTGACTCTGTTGTGATCAGCGACCTCTTCGCATTTCTGTCCATCCACTTCCTTGGCTCAAGTGGTAGGAGCTCCGATTTAGAATCGAGACGATAGGAGATCGATCCCCAGTCGCGGGAAGTTAATTTTTGATGATTCAACATTGTGGCGCAGTCGCACCGGACACGAAACGTCTCCCCAGCATTTCTCAGAGAAACATTAATTCATTTAAAAGATTGGGTCATCAAAACAACTCCCTCTCGAGACACGAGTCGAGCCACCGCCTATTCGGACAAACGTTGAGGTCAGCAGATCCCCCGCCCCGTCAATAAGGAAGAACAACAAAAACTCCGAAGCCAGTCAAAAATAGCGCGTTCTCACTGGGTTGGAAAACGCCGGCCAAAGCTGCCCCTCACCTCCCTGACGTAGGTAACGGAGTACCTCAGATTTCCTAATGGGGGGGGAGATGTTGTGATCAGCGACCTCTTCGCATTTCTGTCCATCCACTTCCTTGGCTCAAGTGGTAGGAGCTCCGATTTAGAATCGAGACGATAGGAGATCGATCCCCAGTCGCGGGAAGTTAATTTTTGATGATTCAACAACTCTACCAGAGAAATATAATTATAAAGATCTTTACCGAAAGTTTAGTGGAAATGTTATTCAAAAATGGCGACAACAACACTTTCAATACCCTGCTGGCCATAAATACAAGACCCTTTTTCCCTCTCCATCCAAACATAAGTGGTTCAGTCTTATTAGTGACTCCCATTCCAAAAGTTTTCACAAAACCGTTACCAGACTGAGAAGTGGACACGGTTTATGTAAAGGGGCCTTTACACTAGCAACATTTCTGTCGGCAATATATCTTGCTTCACATTGCCGGGCAACTATTCTCGTTTCGGCAATATTGCCGAGTGTTGCCTGGGGTTGCCGAGAAATAGTTGACGCGAGTGGAGCAACATTTCCGGGCGTTGAACCCACTTCGGCAATACTTTTTCGTATTGCCGGTGTGGTCCGACCCCCTTGGAAAACTTCCGGCAACATTTCGAACTGGAGAAGGTTGGAGACGTTTTTTTCGGGTGTTTTTAATGCATAATTGAACTTTTATATATTATATAGGTTTTCCAAGTCAAATTCGGAATTTTCCAAATCAAATTCGGAATTTTCCAAATCAAATTCGGAATTTTCCAAATCAAATTTAGAATTTTCCAAATCAAATTCAAATTTTTCCAAATCAAATTCGGATTTTTCCAATTCAAATTCAGACTTTTTCAAATCAAATTCAGGTTTTTCCAAATCAAATTAAGATTTTTCCAAATCAAATTCAGACTTGTCCAAATCAAATTCAGAATTTTCCAAATTAATTTCAGAATTTTCCAAATCAAATTTAGAATTTTTTCAAATTAAGTTAAGGATCACTTTAAAATGTTTGCGATGGAGTCTGAACAATATCGTATATATATATATAGAAAAATCGCTTTTTGGGTAATTCCTTTTCCTCTGGAGGACGGGGAACCTTCAATTTATGCTGTTCGCATGTACGTATATAGGATTGAGATGCAGTCGAGGGGGGTCATGGTGTCGTTCGACCCACCTTTCGCTTCTACTTCTTATCCATCATACCTGCTGGAACCTGGAACTATCAATGCCATCCTGAGCAACAATGGTAGTGAGTTGAGAATGGATTTACCATACCAACCTGGTTTTTCAAAGAAACTCCCGTTACCTCTCCCTCTCGTTGCCTCTTCCCTCTCCCTCCAAATAAGTATCGGAAAACATAGCAACATGTCAACCTTCGTATTTACCCTTGCTGTGCCAATCGAATAGGTACTAAACGGTATCTAATTGAAAAATTTCTTTGAAAATTCGCTCATTAACTCATGCTGCATGAATGGACTTTTTTATTTTTTTTTAAGTGGGAATTATCACAGAAAATTTTATTTTAATGCTGTAAAACGTGGATTTTTTTCAACGTAATCAGCGTTTTAGCATACGATGACTCCAGGGTTGGACAATTGGTAGAGGGGTGGTCACTGGTTCATTTAACAGTTATACACAAGTTATAGGAAGTTGGTACAAAAGTTCAAGAATTTTGATATTGAAATGATGAACCCTGACATTGAATAGGAAAAGTCTGAATTTGATTTGGAAAAGTCTGAATTTGATTTGGAAAATTCTGAATTTGATTTGGAAAATTCCGAATTTGACTTGGAAAACCTATATATGTATATGTAACAAGCAAGTTACTAGTTGAAAAAACATGTAAGCATGTAGGTACCTACGAAATAAAATTAAGCAACGACGACCTCTTCCTGATACATTTCTAGAGCAACTGTTTCCAAATCTCCCTCCCAGTGTACCTAAACGTAAAAATTGAGCAATATTTATGGAGCAACATTTGTTGAGCAACCTCCGGCAAGAAATGTTGCTCGCAATGTGGAATAGTTGCGGCAATAAATATTGCCTTGAGTTGCCGGGCCACATTTGTAGAGCAATATTTCCCAATTCTAGCAATATATGTGGCTAGTGTAAAGGGGCCTTAACAAATATTTGAATAAAATTATGCCAGAGCGATTCAGTCCGACTTGTCCAAGATGTCCAGAGGACGAGAGTCTCGAGCACATCATTTTAAATTGTCCAGCCCTGAACACGAGCCGAGACACCCTTCTCCGAAGGATCACATCATCCAGCAACACAGTACTGCACCCGTTTAACTTGGATACACTGACGTCAAGCGGAGAAGTTCTCGTCTACAAGGCCATTTTCGATTTTCTCTGCCAAAACGAAATTACCATTTAATTCATTTTAACAACAGTGTTATTTAACGAGTCTTTTTGTTTTTTTCTAATTTTCTAAATTTATATTATTGATTTTGATTTATAGTAATGTTTGATTTATGAAATACCTTAGGGCGGAATGTATTTCATTATACGATGCCAATAAAAAAAAAATAAAAAAAGTGCGTGTGGCACATAGCTAAGTACGTTAACTGTCTCAATCCCTGAACATTTCAGCGGAATCGGACAACAACTTCTAATAAATAAAACCTTAATGATGAGACACGTAACTAATGCACCTCATCATGAAAAGATTGGGCCAGGGTACCTATCGTCCCAAAGTATCTAAAAATTAGAGAGCTATAACTTACAATGCTCTATTTTATTATACACCTAAATACACACAGGCTTACAACTACTTCCTCTTATGAACCCGGGCTAAAATCGAAATTTTCTTGCTAACTTACAAGTCTTTTGAGGAAAATAGCCAACAATGAGGCTCAGATGAGTTTTTCGAAGATTATTAACAGAGCACGATCCAACTAATGTCACTGTCACCACCTATGAGTATCATTTCGGTGAGAAACCTTTAGATGAGACATAGTTAGTGCCCAAATAACATTCAAACCTCAATCACCAAAGAACAAGCTCCCATGAAATAAAATGTAATAAAACAACTTAGGGAACACAGATCAAACGTCGAAAACGCGACCGCAACACGACTATTTGCAAGTTATTTGCACAAGAAGTCGTCATTTGCACAAGAAGTCGTCCTTATCACATGGAATAAAGTTGGATTCCATGCAAGGACCTCCATGGTTCCATGCAAGGTCCATGTACTTGGCAGGTGTCAGCCCGACCGCAGAGGCGGGAGCGGGAATATTCAAAATCTCCCGCTTACAAGTAGGTACCTACTTTTAATTTTTGTGTTGTTAAATATTCAGAAAGAAAGATGTTGCGATTCTCTAATACTATGTGATAGTTTTTTATTCTGGTAGAACAAAAAGGTTTCGTTGAAAGAATGTTTCATTTTTGAGAGGCCTCAAGATGTGACAAATCTCGAAATCACAATCATCCTCAAAAGTTGTAACGCAAAATTTCTTTCTAACTTGAAATAAAAACTCCATTTTATAGTATACCTAGATAGTAATTTAAACACAAATTATATCAGCAAGTTGAAATTTGTCATCACACTACAAAAAAATAACCCATTATTGATTTTTTTTAAATATCAGATATTTTTCAGTATTGATTCTGTACTCCACCAGGAATTGAACTGTTCACCTTGAGCGTCGAAGCCTAACCATCTTCAACCATCTTCAAGCCGCTTTAACCATCTTCTGAGCCAAAGAATACAAAATACAAAATTGAGCGAATTTATGTACAATACAGATATTTTTTAGAATGGTAATTAAGTACAAAGAACGCCAGTCAAAGGCCTTATTTGGCATGACTTAAGTTGTATGAGTAAATTCATGGGCTTGGTAATAATAATAATAATTCACAATAAATGTTGTTGACGTGGGAAAATGAAAAAAACATCTGCCAAGTGGGAGTGGCACATAGCATCCTCGTATCCATAACCCGATTATATAGATGATCTGATGCATAGTAGTTAATCTGAAAACACCAATCTCTAAGTACCTTTCAGTACCCTCATAGGGGACCATCTACACGCTAATCTGGACAATCCTAGAAAATTTCATCAAATTCGGACGAAAAATGTAAGTAAGTAGTGAGCTCACTGATTTATAGGGGCCAGGTGATTGTTTGAATAGGATTTGAGATTCTCACGTCACATCCGAGGGCGACAAATGTACGGCTGTTACAAGGATTTTACGTTTGAGCATGCGCAGAGGCTACTGTAAATTTCAAGGCCTTGATTTTCATTGGGAACCATCTACAACCTAATCCGCGTAATCTCTGAAAATTTCATCGAAATCGGGTTGGAAATGTGGAAGTTATGGCTGTTACAAGCAATTCACGTTCGCGCATGCGCATCGGCTTCTATCAGTCCGGGGGTGATAATTTTCATAGGGGACCATCTAAACACTAATCAGTAACATCCCTGAAAATTTCATTGAAATCGAATGGAAAATGTAGAAATTATGGCCGTTACAAGGAAATTCACGTTTGTGCATGCGCAGTGGCTACTATCAGTCCGGGGCTGATGATTTTCATAGGGGACCATCTGCACACCAACCCGCACAATACCTGAAAATTTCATAGAAATCGGTCAATAACTTCGTATAGTTATGCGCGTTACAAGGAATTCATGACAGACAGACAGACACACAGACACACAGACAGACACACAGACACGGAACCAAAATTGTTCAGAAAGGTCTAAAACGCAAAACGCGAGTAAGAATTTTGATTTTGGAGAACTTTTTTTCGTCCTTGAAAAGTGAAAACAAAGCTTCCGCTACCTTGGTAGACTCGGAAGCAAAAACCACAGCTGAACCAAAGTTGATGATGGGTGGTGGAAGCTTTGAACTACGGTAGTTCAAAGGAGAAGCCACACCCATGTGAACCGACACAAAGTCCGGCATCATGTTCAATGCACGGAGTAGGTACTGGTCCATGGTAGTCTCTTTAGTCCATGCCCCTTCGTTGTTCTTGTTGTTGTTGTTGTGATTTGTTCGCCGTGAAACCCGGGTCTTTCTTTCTGAAATATTACAAATACATCCATGGGTGAGACCAACCATGTCCTCTAACAGGATTCATATTTTCTATTGGTTCATCAAAATGAATCTTCCTATTTATCTATGTTGAAATTCATTTTGTATCATTTGAACCGAAAAAAACAAAAATCAGGTGTGTCATTTTAATTGGTAGTGTTGGCAAAATTGTCAACAGCCAACCAACCAACCACAGCGCAGTTGCGGATTGCGGTTGCGTAGTTGCGTTTACGTACGCTCGTGTGTGCTGTTCACATCTTCGAGAACGTCTTTCTTTTCTGTTTATTCCTGCTTTTGTTTTACTCTTCCTTGTAAGTACTATTCATCTCCGTTCCAAACCACTTGAATAACTTACTCTGAAATTCACGGAGAAAAGTAATTACTTGTTCATTATCTTTTCTAGTTGCTGAGTGAACCCTTGTAAGGTTCACTTTTCTTCTACCATCTGCTGCGTGTTCGTCAAACCTTTTCGTCATCCCAATTTCGATATCGTCCCAGAGGGCGTTACCATTTTATATGACTTTTCTTAGCAATAGAGGTAAGTAATTCTGTAAATATCCTTGATCAGTACAAGCCCCCGTATTCTAATTTACGAATCCTCTTTTGCCGAAGGTATTGAGATTACACTCCCAAGATGGCCACCATAATGTTACTCTATTTTAGGACTACCTACTTCGGATTTCGCGCACCCGGTTTGTTGCAATAAAAATGTGGAATGGCTCGTTGTTTCTTAGTTTTTGCCGCAAAATTGGGTATAGAGATGCCACATCAATTCCTTGAAACAGGTTCGAAGAGTCGGCATAGAACCTCTTCCTTCATCGTTGTTGATCTTCCGAACATGTTGGGTGTTCTTGTAGGAACAAACAAGACTGCATAGGTATTCCTCCTGCCAACCTTTCTTCTACGTTTTATTCGAAGATGAATTTTGGTAGTTTCTTATTGGTGAATGAAAAAGAATACCTGATGTATCTTTTGGTTGGACCTTTCTAACCTTCATTCGTGTGAAATTGGCGAATGTAGCAGCAGCTACATTCGCCAATAGCAGAACACAACACGTGTCGAACATGACTACAATCATCTTGGAAAGAAATGCAAGGTACGCTAGGTATTATGACCCGGGAACCCTTGTCGATTTTCTTGCATAATTTAGGTTGAAGGTAATGATCAGTGGTCTGCCAATAACTTATTGCCTAGTAAACTATTCAAAATTGAGTTTCGATTTTGGATTTTCATGAACCTTTGAAATCTAGCAAGAGAAAAAAAGATTAACGTCCCTTCAAAATTTTATGGTTCTAGGTATTACGTAGAAATTTTTTGCCGTACGCGGCACTTCCTTTATTACCGTGGACCGATTTTCATGATTTTTGGTATATCTGCCCCATTTGGGGTTTGGTTAGTGTCTTTAATCACTTCTAAGGAGTGAAAAATAGATGAATTTTTCAATACACCTTCTAGCTCGAAAACTCGAAAAGAAAGTTGTTTTCTGTCAATTAAAAATAGTAGTGCATTTTTTGAATTGAATAAGCACTCGGAGCTCAGTAGGACCAACCGTTCACTCCCTGTAAGGACTTGAATTGGAGTCCTTATTGTGATGAAGCAGAAACACTGACGGAAATGGGCCAAGTCTCTGTTCAAATTCAGGTGATGAAATGCGATCTTTTTTACATGAATAGTATTATGGTGTCTTATCGCTGGGGTCAATCCAAATTTCGGCATAAAAGCGTTACCATGTTTGACACGATTTGTTTCTTCGTTTTTATGGCCGAGTAGTCAACTTGAAATTTCTGGATAAATCGAGAGTTTTCCAACGAGTGGAATACGATTTGTGTAGGTGGAAAACCGGCTGAGTCACAGTTTCCTAGTTAAGAAGTTTTGACATGAATTTTCCTTTGAACATTCTCCATCATGTTTCTAAAGATGTTTGTTTGCCAGTATCAGTGGTTACCAGGGGTGGTCGTGAGGTGAAATTGAATGTATTACATTCAAATTTTGAGGTTCGCTTTGTGACTGGCGATTCTGCCAATACGTACTCAGTGAGAAGTGACATAAATATTCATGTATCGTCATGAAGCGTTGACACTTTTCCCAATTTTGTTCATTTTCTTACGTCGATTAGAGTTTCATTGATGCAGCGTTTTATTGAACTTTAGGGTTTATAGGGGTCAGCGCCTTGGTCTTCTGTGTTTCCTCACTGTTGTACCAATACGTCGTGTGGCAGACGTGATTTTCCTGAAACGCCATTTCTCACACTAATGGCTCGATTTCGTTAAAAAAAAGCAGATAGGGTGGGTGGGGGGCATCCAAGATTCGAGGAAAGTCCCAAAAATGCCCTAATTATTATGTGAATAATTTATAACAATGGGGAATTTGCCTCAATTTTAGATTCTGGAATTTCAAGTCAAATCCTATAATAGGGCCCTAGAATAACGTTTAACACTAGGAATAACCAAGGGGAAAAAATTACCGTAGGTGAAAATGCCTAAACAAGTGAAGCCTCTGTTACAAAACACCGCGAAAATCGAGGAATATTGTTGACGTCATACGAAGAAAAAAAACGACGCGAAAACAACTCCGACAACAGACAGAGTTCTAGCACCACCACACAAAACGATCCAGTGAAATGGCTACTCTAATAATGTGATTCAAAACTTGAAACTAAATAAGAGAAGATGAAGACTAATAATGCTTGGTAAACTAGTAGGTAGAATCGTATTGTAAAAAAATGAGTAATATTGTTTCTTTTGGTCACTTTTGTGTCTGGGTTCTTCCTGCCAGTTCGCGGCGCACTCTTGTGCGCACTACTCGGAAGCTAAAAGTTCGTGTATGTTCCGCTTCTGTGGTAAGCGCCACAGAACCTCCTTTGAAGTCAGATTGGTAGAATATCCCTTACGTTTCAAACATGGCTGCCTCTTACACATTGCCACCACATTTAAAATTTCCATCTTCCTTAAATTCTCTAAATTTTTTGGATGCGTTTTCGAGCAGCTCACCATGGTTTTATTCCATAAAAATAAACCCTCATTCGAAAAAAAAATGTGAGGCAAATTCCCCATTGGCAACAAGTTCTCAACGTCTACCGTTTTGATATTTGTCCAGATCATCATATGAATTTCACCTATCTAAATACGAAGCACCAACTTCTTCATGATCATGTTGTATTGTGAGAGTTATAATAGTGCCTACCTCACCTGAGTCATTTGTATTCTACATTGCTAGTACCTTGGTAACTTTATTGGGTAGGTAGTAGGTACCCTATTTTCAAGACTCTACTCTTTTACTGGCATCCAAGAAGCAAGATGAAGTAGCTTAGTTACACCAATGTGCATTTCTAGAGCGCGCTATGACTGTTCAACTCGCCCTTATCACGACTTGAACCACCTCGATTTAAACCACCCTTCCCGGTGAAACTATCTGATGTCTCTGACTCTTTTTAATCCCTGGTGTGTATAAACCCTCAGATGGACTCCCAGTGTATAGCAGCGCAACAGCGCCAGTCTAGGTAGGTAGGTATTCCGCAGAAGTTCACATCCGTGTTCAAGGTGAAACGCAAAAACCCACGAAACATGCGGTTTATGGTGCCCTAGCACCATGGTGGCACAAAGAATACTTGATTCACGAAAATTCAGAGCTATATTGATGTCCACTCATAGTTTGGGTTCAATAGTAAGCTGTAAAGGAACTGAAATTTTTTTTTAAAATCGCATATTTTGTGGATATTATCCCTCCTCCTCATGCTAATTTCGATATTTTGGTGAAATAATGTAGAACTCGGGAGTCATCTGAACAAAAAAAGAATTTCGTAAATCGGTTGGAAATCGAGGCCTGGTCAGAGTGCACAAAATTATGCCCGAAAAGGTACGTTTTTTGGTTGCCTGTGTATAGTGTCTGAGGGACACGGTGGTTTTCAGAAACTAGGGAACAAAGTACTTTTCATGGCGGTTAGATCAGATCTGAATTTTTGAAATTGAACCATCTATAAAAGGGGGACAGGTACTGGAGCGCCTGGGATATTCTAGAGGCTCTCTGCAGTCAACATACTAGAATGAAATTTCACTCATGTCTGTCAGACACTTTATACACACCAGGGGTTAATCCCTGAATTGTCTTTGAATCGAAAGCGCGTTACCTTTGGTTCATCCACGGATGAAAATCTTTTCATCAAACGATCAGTATCCCGATTTAATTTTAATCCTGGCCCCCGAGGTTTACCCACACTGGTGAAACCGGCCCTTACTGCAATTTATTCTTGAAAGGTTTTCTATCTGAATGAGTCGAGCGATCAACGAGTTCGCAGTTCGTCTCAGTGATGCCGTTGACCTTGAACTGATGTTACGCAAGAGGCGTTGGAATATTTCGTCTCGTACTCATGTCTGCAGGTACCTCAACTTCCAGAGAAACGGTCAATGCCAGATGTTTTGTTTATTAAAAAACGAGGGGTTTCCAGTTATGTATTGAATGTGAGCGAATTCGCAATCTATGACGTCATCCTCGCCGCACTCATCAGGAGGGTGTATCCCTGTCCTTACGATTGCGTCGAGTGAAATTTTCTCACCCGATTGGCAGCTCACCGTAATGGAGTCCTGAGCTGAAAACGATATGTAAGACGCTAAATCCAAATTTATGATGAACGACGTAATATTTCCCTATTGACACTTCTTAATTATTATCTTTGAAACACTTCTTCCCTCAGGGCGGTATTCATAGTCATGACTCGAGTAGGACTTAAGTAACTACTCCATTGAGTGATTACTCTCAGGACATGAGTAGTTACTCGGAATTTGGTATTCAGAGTGTAATTGCTCATCCTTCGAGTAACTACTCGACAAGAGTAACTACTCGAGATTCTGGAGATGCACCGTGAGGCTCGAGTAGTTCCTCAACCAGCAGTTGGTAGCCCTGATTGCTAGTTGAACGGGAAACTTCCTTTGTTTGACAGGGATTTTCCCCTGTTTAACGGGGAACTTCCCTGTATTGATACATCACTGCAGTGATAACCCTTCCGGTAGGTTTTGAGAGCGCTGCATGTTTGTTTTTGAGTGGTCGGTAATTTGTCAGTTTGTGTTGGGTTGTGCGTGAAATGGGGAAGGAGATGATAGTATTTGAAGATATTCTTTTCCTGTTCTAACCACTTTTGAACCTGGTGGTACATCAGCAACGGTGCTTTTCAACCTCTGAGCTAGTAATCTGGTAAGGTTGACTTTCATGTGTGAAACAAGCTGCAAGAATGTGACGGTTCAAAAAAGCGGATAGAATGGAATGGAAGTCGTAAGAGTATCTTCAGTTGGTTGTCTACTTGGCAATCCTCTCACATTTCAGTCAATACATAATTGTAAATGAATCGAGTAAGTTCTAGATTATTTCTATTACGAAAATTATCAAAATCTATAAAATTGAACACTGTCATTGAAGTAGTTCCATTTTCCTCAAAATATATCAATGTTCTCGTGGTTTTGTCGAATTTTCTTCATTTTCCTCAAGAAATGTTTAAAAAAATCTTTCTGTTTATTCATTTTTGAGAAAACTATATTGGTATATTAGGTAAGGTTTTACTTTGAAGCTGATTGCACTGCCTTCAAATTCCTCTCACTTTACTTATTCCTAAAATGAATGGTTTTGCGAGTGAACGATTCAAAACACTGTAACTATTTAACCTACAAGGTCCAGTTGGTCTCAAACTATAGAAAATTCTACCTACTATAGACAATAAATTATTGAAATTATATTTTAGAAGTTATGGTTAGAAAACTGAAAAATTTCTAACATTTCATGGTTTTTAGCGCACTGTCAGTAGCAAAGGGGTTTCATAGTCGAATGAATGCACCCTGAGTTGCAAATTTGGATAACTTTTTAAATAATTTTAAAAATTTAAATTTTATTATTAAATTTATTGTTATTGTTATAGATTTTTGCGATTGAAAAGAATCGTAGATATATCCATTTTTGATGAGAACAACACGTTGAGTAACTGCTCAAGTGTCCTGTCCAGGTGCCTCGAGTTTTTGTTAGTTTCGAGTAGAAGCAGGCCTCGACTCAACGCCAAGTTTTGTTTATGAATACCGCACGCTTAGCGGATACTCGAAGTTTGGAGTAACTACTCGAGTAAATACTCGAGATGACGACTGTGAATAGCGTTGAGCATCCGCCGTTACTCCAAGACCCATTCGAGTATTTACTCGGCTTCGAGTAATGTCTATGAATACCGCCCTAAATACAACTTGAGAAAACGATTGAATTAGATAGAAAATACGAAGTGTTTTCAAGTCTTCATTGAAAATTCCTTAGTGATTTAGAGTCGAGCTAGCGACCTCTGAATCTGAAGAGAACGGGTCCACTGGGTCTCACGCTCTACTTGCCAGAGATCGGTGTGGAAGAAACTGCATCCTCCGGAGAAATTGAAGCATGGCTTGTTGAGTGTCTTGAACTGCGTACTTCCCATAATAATTGTAATTTATTTATAATATCTACCGGATTCACTGCCTGAAAAAGGTATTCCAGAAGATTTTGTATCCTAGAATGTGAAATTGATCAGGGCCTGGGATCTGGGGCTCACTCCCAGAAATGGCCTTGAAAGAGAAAAATTTCCGTTCTGAAGGTAATTTCCACTCGTGTTTTACGTTTGGGACCTTCCTAAACAATTTTGTTTTATTGTCTGTCTACCATACGGTTAGTGTGCCCTCAAATCCCAGGTAAGTGAAGTAAACAACCATCTGTTTACTGCCCAACTGCCATTCCTGGAGTCGCGGACGCTACCAGCTGTTTTCCTACGCGAAAACGCTGCATTATTTCACACTGGTGTATTATTTTTCTTTATAGATCACTCGTCTCCAAAGTTTACTTGTCAATCAAGTTTATTTGGAATAAATGAACGCTTCACTCCCAATTCTAAAAACGTCTGCCAAGTGGGTGTGGCACATAGCTTCTTCGTATCCATAACCCGATTATATAGATGATCAGATGCATAGTAGTTGATCTCAAAACACCAATCTTTAAGTACCTTCCACTACCCTCATAGGGGACCATCTACACGCTAATCTGGACAATCCTAGAAAATTTCATCAAATTCGGATGAAAAATTAAGTGAGTAGATGTATGTGATTGGATCAAAAAAATACTTAGCCTCGGCTGGGATTCGAACCCGCGACCCCAGGGGGACAGTTGAAGTTACGGCTGTTACAAGGAATTTACGTTTGCGCATGCGCAGTCGCTTCTATCAGTCCGGGGATGATGATTTTCATAGGGGACTATCTACAACCTAATCCACATAATCCCTGAAAATTTCATTGAAATCGGGTAGAAAATGTGGAAGTTATGGCCGTTACAAGGAAATTCACGTTTGCGCATGCGCAGTGGCTACTATCAGTCCGAAGGTGATGATTTTCATAGGGGACCATCTAAATACTAGTCTGTAACATCCCTGAAAATTTCATTGAAATCGGATGGAAAATGTAGAAGTTATGGCCGTTACAATGAATTCACGTTTGCGCATGCGCAGTCGCTTCTATTAGTCCGGGGATGATGATTTTCATAGGGGACCGTCTACACACCAACCCGCACAATCCCTGAAATTTTCATAGAAATCGGACAATAACTTCGTGTAGTTATGCGCGTTACAAGGAATTCATGACAGACAGACACACAGACACGGAACCAAAATTGTTCAGAAAGGTCTAAAACGCAAAACGCGAGTGGAAATTTTGATTCTGGAGAACTTTTTTTTTTGTCCTTGAAAAGTGAAAACAAAGCTTCCGCTACCTTGGTAGACTCGGAAGCAAAATAGGGAATTGAGGTTGCTTTCATTTAGAAATTTGAAATCAAGTTGGTAAGGACCCAAAACTGAGTACAACTCGTAGAAGCTAACAACGGTCGCATTTTGGTCAGCTAAAATGTCAACAGAGATGAGGCATCTTTTGCGATTCACTCTCCTGATTCTGATTTATCGCAAGTCCAACCATTAAGTTCAATAGGGAGCGAACGGTTGATACTTCAGAGCTCCGGGTGGTCTTAATCGATTTCACTTCAAAAACTTCAATTACTTATTAAACTTCTATGCTATCTCGAATTTGTGAAAAAACTAGCTAGAGCGCTTTTGAAAATTACAACTAACCCAACCAAATGCACCATACCAAATTACACTAACCAAAAGCTTCGCGGCACAACTAGACCCCAAAAAGTGACCGTATACGAAATTTCATCAAAATCTATCCATGGTAACCAAGGAAACTGCCGCGCACGGCATGTATTTTTTTCGATTTTCGGATTCTACATGCCTTGAAACGTAAACCATCAAATTTTTTAGTGGTGTTGAACTTTTCTCTTTCTTTAGGATGTCCTACAGTAAGAATTGGGCGTCCTCATGCGATTGATCTGGGGTAAAGTTGGACAACACTCAACAGAAAAAAAATAACCACACTCTAATTCGTTTTAGACCATTCTGAATCCAAATCCGAAAAAAACAGGTGTGTGTCTGTCTGTGTGTGAGTGTGACAAAATCTTGTGTACTCTGCCCAGACCTTAGTTTTCAATCGATTTTCGTGGTTCTTTTTTGTTCGACGCGGAAAACTATCTAGTTGTGCACTAAGTCGCCGGAATTTCGAATTTTGCCTTTTAAGGGGGGGGGGGGGGGGGGTAATGCTTAAAAACGTGCGTTTGCGGGCATAATCTTGTAAATTCCGCCCAGGCCACAATTTCCAACATTTTTGCGTGTTTCTTTTTTTCTTCGACTCAGAAATCTTCCAAATTGCACACTATTCCACCGGAGTATCAAAATTCGCAAGGGGTGAGTGGGGGGTGGGGTAGGGGTATAATATTCACAAAATATCCGATTTTTCAACATTTGTAGCTTCCAAATATGTTCCTTTATAGCTTCCAAATTTTACCCAAGCTTTGAAATTGAGAAAAAATCTCATTATACCTCCGGATTTTCATTTTTTTCCTTCTTTTTCTTTCTTTCTTTCTTGTGTTTCACCTTGAATACGGGTGTGAACCTCGGCGGACTGCCTACGGACGTTACGACGTATTTCCGCTTTGGTGCCAGACTGGGGGGGGGGGGGGGGGGGGGAGAGAGAACTCGAATTCGCATGTTGAGTATCGTAGATCATGGATTTTATAATGTTCTTCAAATCCGAGGCTCCCATGCAGCTAGAAATGTCATGGTGGATAAGGGGGGGGGGACTATTGTTTCTTCCCTGAAATACTAAATAACTAAATGACTTATCCCATGGAATGTCTCCTGGAATGCATGCATTACTTAACAATATGTTTTTCCAAAGGTTCACTATTGAAAATAATAAACCAAAATCAGAATTGGTTCTGACGGGTTTGCTCATGTACTTATTTCCTCATTATTACTGGATTCTAATGGTGTCGACTCTTTGTCAAAGCCATCGTTTTCTAAACTGATCTTGAAGCTGTGATTGTGACTGGACACCATTAGAGTGTTTGTTTTTACTAAAAATTTAAAGGATAGTTTGGCCTCGAAATAATTTCCATTGGAGTTCATTAGGTCATTCGCTTGCGGGAATCCTTGAATCTTTTTTCGGTACAGAAATAATGATTCGTGTTTTGAATCTTCACAGTTTAGTATTTGTGCACTTGTTGTTGATGAAAGACGTAATTGAAGCTAGTGCTGGAGTGAGGCTCAAGGGTTTAGTGATCTACATAGGAAGTCGACTGAGGTGGTGGGGGTCGGCCCAAGTGTGCGCGATCAATACTTAACTCAGCCCTCCTCCATCCTCTGTCGCAACCCGCCCCCGCCTATTAAAATCCGATTATCCGCCTACCGTCTTTACCGAGCTGACGGGGATTTTTCTTACTTCTTTCCAGTTTCCTCAGGAAAACAGCTGCTGTCGTGTTTCACTTAGAATGATTTCCAGAAGCTGGTCATACCGACGTGACAGTTGATAAGGCACGGGATTCCCTATATTCAAATAACGAGCATCACAGTATTCAGCATAATTAATGAGCCATTTCAAAGCACAAAATACAACTTCTGCTATACATCGAACGTGTAACTTGTCTTCAAGTTGTCGCTGCAAAATTATAGATGGGGGGGGGGGGGGGGGTATTTGCGGTACGTGGTGGGGAAATTCTACGATTCAGGTCCACTCTGGTGTAGACCGGTAAAAGACGATCTTATCAAACCAACCTTACAGTTGATGTTGGGCGTATTCAGAAACGCTTCTCAGTCGGCTCCTTATTCTAAACGAAATCTTTTCGGGAAGTATAATATACCCTTACTCAGGAAATCCTGATAGGGAATGCTTATAGTACAGGGTGGCCGAAAAGTCCCTTTACATTAATGATAATTTTCATAGGTATTAAATAAAACCATAGCAATTATTCGAAAGACAGATTTATTGACTAATTACTTCAACATGGTCATTGCTATTAATCTAAAACATCGGTATGCATACCTCCATTGTCATAGCAGAGCTTAATGGGGAGTTTGCCTCACATTTTTTTTTTTTTTTTTTTTCGAATGAGGGTTTATTTTTATGGAATAAAACCATAGTGAGCTGCTCGAAAACGCATCCAAAAAAATTAGAGAATTTAAGGAAGATGGAAATTTTAAATGTGGTGGCAATGTGTAAGAGGCAGCCATGTTTGAAACGTGACGGATATTCTACCAATCTGACTTCAAAGGAGGTTCTGTGGCGCTTACCACAGAAGCGGAACATACACGAACTTACACCTTCCGAGTAGTGCACACAAGAGTGCGCCACAAACTGGCAGGAAGAACCCAAACACAATATTAAAAATAAAAACAATATTACTCACTTTTTTACAATACGAATCTATCTACTAGTTTATCAAGCATTATTATTCTTCATCTTCTCTTATTTAGTTTCAAGATTTGAATCACATTATTCGAGTAGCCATTTCACTGGATCGTTTTGTGTCGCGGTGCTAGAACTCTGTCTGTTGTCGTTGTTTTCGCGTCGTTTTTTTTTTTTTTTTTTTTTTCGTATGACGTCAACAATACTCCTCGATTTTTGCGGTGTTTTGTAACAGAGGTTCACTTGTTTAGTCATTTTCTCCTACGGTAATTTTTTCCCGTTGGTTATTCCTAGTGTTAAACGTTATTCTAGGGCCCTATAATAGGATTTGACTTGAAATTCCAGAATCTAAAATTGAGGCAAATTCCCCATTCGACGCCATGTTCGTTTGCTCATTCGTTTCAGAATCTCTGGAGTGACTTGTTCAAAAGCCGCCCTAATTCCTTCTCTCAGTCCTTCATTTGTAGCATATCGTTGTTTTCTTATCTCTTCTTTGATGTAACCCCACAGTGCATTATCAGGTGCAGACTTCATCGGCGATCGTTCAATGGAAGCCTCCACAGCAGCGCAGGTTTCAACTCGAGTGCTTGGTCTCCCACTCCTTGATGCATCACGAACGGATCCTGTTTCAAAAACTTTCTTTTCGCCGATGAAGTCTGCACCTGATAATGCACTGTGGGGTCACATCAAGGAAGAGATAAGAAAACAACGATATGCTACAAATGAAGGACTGAGAGAAGGAATTAGGGCGGCTTTTGAACAAGTCACTCCAGAGATTCTGAAACGAATGAGCAAACGAACATGGCGTCGAATTAAGCTCTGCTATGACAATGGAGGTATGCATACCGATGTTTTAGATTAATAGCAATGACCATGTTGAAGTAATTAGTCAATAAATCTGTCTTTCGAATAATTGCTATGGTTTTATTTATTACCTATGAAAATTATCATTAATGTAAAGGGACTTTTCGGCCACTCTGCAGATGGTCCTCAGGAACCCCTGTTGGCAAATACCTTAGCATGAGAAGATCGAATAGGATCTCCAATGTGAGGATTTCCTAGTACTAAAAGGCACATTAGGAGGTAATGAAGGTTTCCTGAACGTCATTTCTCTTTAGCACTCTCATGGAAAACTCCTTTGTTAGGGATTTCCTGGAGACGCGTTGGCTTTAATATGGGAGGTTCATCTTCTCAATGACGTTTGGCTCAACGACTTCTAGTCAAGGAGTATGAGCTTGCTCCAAATTCCTCTCTTGATAATTGAATGTATGAGCAGCAGATTTTTGCTACCTACCACTTCATTTAGGGTCAGCCAGTGGTCAATTTTGCTTCCGAGTCTTTCAAGGTTGAACAAAAAAATTAAAATTTTCACACTCGTTTTATATTTTAGGGCTTCTTGTTTCGTGTTCGTCTGTCTGTCTGTGTCTCATGAAATCCTTGTAACGGGCAAAACTATACTTATTTATTGTCCAATTTCGATTAAATTTTCTGGGATTGTGCGGATTGGTGAGTAGATGGTCTTATATGGAAATCTTTGCATCGGGATCGATAGTAGTCGCTGCGCAGGCGTAAACGTACAAGCCTTATAAGAGCCATGACTTCAACATACCGTACAACCGGTATGGATTCGAGGAAGCTATGTGCCAAACCCACTTGGCAGGCGGTTTTTAATGTTCTGCATCAGAAATAGTGACAGTTACGACGTTGAATTGACGTTTATGAAAATTATCGGATGCCAAACCTTGTTTTCTCAAGACTCGAGTACACAGTCAAATGGATTGATTCTTTATGTCAATTTTGTAGATAGGAACCATAACTACCTAGTTTGACCTGTTGAATGCCTTGTTACTACTGAAAGTACGTATTCCGATGGGTAGTTGTTTACGTAAGTCCATTAAGAAGCTTACGTAGCTTCAATATCACGTCACAGGCAGACGGATTAAAACTTCAAGGTCCCTAGCATTTGAAGGACATTCTAGCCGTGTCTAACATGTCGTAGTCTGGCCGGGGAAAAACGTCTGAAGCACTTAGTACCAGCTGTCATAAACTTCTTGAATTCTGAAATTTGGTTGTTTGTGAGTCGACTTTGCCTTCGTTACGGTCGTGAAGGACTTCCATTTAGGTTAGAAATCCTTCGTGAAAATTTTTCTCAAATACCCTAAAATCTTCTCCGTTCTTGCAAAAAACCTCATCAAAATTCTTCCAGTAGTTAGGTTGTCCATCCATTACATACACCAACCTCAAATAACTTCGTGTGCCTGATTTGGCGTCAAAGTAATTTCTTGTTTGCAAATCAGGAGACTAATTAATATGGTTGGGTCTAAGATTTTCCACACATACGGGTTACCTATCAAATTATGTTGAGAAGGTTTTGGAAACTGGAGGAGTTAAAAGGATCATTTCACATCCGTTGAGCTGAGAAAAATGAAAATATGAGGATAACCGTTAATGAGGAATTTCACCATGTCGGAATTTCCTATTTTTGACCCCAAAATCGGATTCAGCACCTCTAAAAAACCCCTATGGCAAACTTTCAGCCCGAACTTCCTAATTTACGAATAAACAAAACAGTGTAGAAAATACGAATGTTTAAAAAAAAACCGGGAAAATGACGTCATGCTGGTATAGTTCATTTATGGCCGCTTGAGCGCTGAGATCGAGAAATCCATAGTCCCCAGATGCAAAATTTCATGAAACAGTAAAGTTCGAAATCGAAAAACTGAAGAAAAAAATAGAAAAAGCGAGATAGGGAAAATTAGGTTTCCTCTGTTTTTGTCTGATAACTTTTCTCTTAGAAAACACGATTTCGTCGTCCCAATGGGCAACACTGTGAGGAGACGGCGACCCGAACAGCCCAATCAGCGAGCGTTCCTGCTGCACGTCCGTTTTCCCGGTTAGTTTTGAAATTAAAAATTTTGACTGTCTCCCAAAAATAACAGGGGACTTATTTTCCGAAATCAGCCCGATTTTCATCTATCCCACACCATTAACTATTCGGGAAAAATGCAAACAGAAATCGGTGAAATTCCTCATTGGTTGATTTGGTTGTTGAGTATTTGCTAATAAGTCACTGTTGGTCTATGGAATGGTCAGCGTGTAATGAATGATTGATGCTTAAGGGGTTCTCAGTCGGTCGACGTTCGTTCCTCGTTCCGGGTCAGTATTTCACGAAATTGAAGGCGCAAAAACTTGAAAAGTTGTACTTAAATTGGAAATTGTAAAGGATTTTAGAAATTCATTAGTGCACGGCCCTAGGGAATGGAAAAACTGAAATATTGCCGCTTGAATCATCAAAATCGAACAATAATTACCAGAGAAAAATGGGTAAAAACCGTTAATTCAGTTATGTTGTCCCATAAAATGTAGCTAAACTTGAAATTTTCAAGGATTTTAGAAATTCATTGGTGCATGGGCCTTGGGAATTGAAAAACTGAAAGATTGCCGCTGGAATCATCAAAATCGAACAATAATTGCCGGAGAAATGTGGAAAAAACCATTTATTCAGGAGTTTTCCCATTTTTCTTTGGCAATTATTGTTCAATTTTGATTCCGGCTACAATATTTCAGTTTTTCATTCCCCTAGGGCCGTGGACTAATGAATTTCTAAAATCCATGAAAATTTCAAATTCAGGTAAGTACAACTTTTTATGTTTTTGCGCCTTCAATTTCGTAAAATACTGACCCGGAAGAGGAACGAACGGCGACCGAGACCCCCTTAAATGAAAGCTAAGTACCTACCTATTCAGCAGGACTTCTCGGTGAGTATGAATGCCTGTCTGGCGAGTGCATGAACCTGACGACATTTATCACCAACCCAGTTCCCTTTCTGATTTACAACAGTTGGAGTAAAGTAAAGCTCTATTGCTCAATTATTATGAATTTCTTCTCCTACGTGACAGCTATTGGATGGGGAAAGAACGTGCAAAGTGGGGTACTGTGGCACGATACTGTGACCTCGGAATCGCCAGCGGGCAATCTGTCGTCCCTTCTTTTTCCCCCTTTTTTTCATCGCTAGAAACACGCTAGTTGGTACGATAAGGAGAGAAATGCGGTTGGCTTGGCCAATGCGACGAAGTCTGTGAAAAAATCGCTGCTTCTGGTCTCCTTCCAACGTTATATGCGACCATTCATTCGGGAACTGTTTGTTACTTGAGAGAGTTTAGTTACTGCTAGAGCATTCTTTCGTTAACAGATTTGTTTTTATTTATATTTAACCTTACCTGATAACAGTTTTTGGAAAGTGCTGTGAATTTTATGCGAGTGATGAATGGTAAATGGATATCACCTTCCATTACTTTAGTTTTGGATTTTGCCCCTGGTCAGTTGGACTGCGATCAATATGAATCAGTGAAGGGTTATTTGCAAGGAGGATTTGCTTATTCAGTACTTGGTGTTTTGAGTTCACAAACCAGAGCAAGATGGAAGCTTTTGATAGTAGCTTTAAATTCCATACCTGGAAGATAAGGGCAATAGTTGGAAAGCTGACCCTACTGTGTCGTGGATAGAGCGTTACCTATGGGTCTGGTTTCTTCGTTTAATCGTTCTTCGTGTTGAATTAATTGGAAATATGGAATTATTAGTTCGCAGTAATGCTTTTACTTGTAAACTTTAGGTAGATAAGTAGTACCATTGACGTCATACCACGAATATCATTTTATGGAATTTATATTCCCTTGCGGCGAACCTTGCCAACCTAGTTTGGCTACAGCTACCCCTCGCTAGTGATTACGAGTGCGTGTATTGTTTATTATTACTATACAGACAACTCTTGTCTGTGTCGACGCTAGTGTGCTGGTTGGTTTATATTCAATTAGCCCTTGATTACAGTTAGCTATGCATGGAAGTAGCGTCTTGCTGAAGGTGACTCTACTTCCATTGCGGTAATGACTTCATCAAAACTTCCTAATTCAAAATCAACAACGCCTGTTGAATAAAACAGCAATTTCACTACTTTTGAAGAGATTTTTTTTAAAACCAGTCTTGTAGTTTTTTGTCGAACGGGGGAATTGTAGAATGGCTTTTGAAGAAAATACACAGAAAACATGACTTTCGTTTCCTGCTCTCTGTTGTTGAGTGCTCTCCCTCTTGGTATCTACTTGTCCATCAACAGCTGGATGACTCTCCTTCTGAGACCAGAGCGTCAGTTGGTAACTTCCTGCTACCAACTCCCATTCGACGCCCCTTGATAAATCTCAAACAAAGATACTAAATTGCATATAAATGAACAAGATTTGTACTCCT
Source organism: Apolygus lucorum (assembly GCA_009739505.2). Classification (NCBI taxonomy): domain Eukaryota; kingdom Metazoa; phylum Arthropoda; class Insecta; order Hemiptera; family Miridae; genus Apolygus; species Apolygus lucorum. The sequence goes on along the minus strand of CM019178.2, from coordinate 54,189,642 downwards.
GACGAAGCAGAATAACTGCCCCAGTCGAAACAAAATAACTAACAACTAATAACAAAACCCGAATAACAAACAACTATTCAAGCGAACCTTCAAGCAAATAAAGGCCATACAAAGTCCAAGTCCATCGCATCACAGAAACCCCCTCTGAAGCTTGAGAATAACTGGGAGACTAGCTTTACATCTCTGCAAACAGAAATCGGTGAAATTCCTCATTGGCGATGTATACTTGATATTTATGTGTCCATGAGGGCTTTCCAAAGATATCAATCTTCATCTCTAATAAAATAATAATAGGCTTAACTGTCAATGTGTTAATATTTTTATTTTTCCAAAAGCTAATGGTTTCATGTGATTGAGTGGAGTATTCCATAGGTACATAGTGACATACGAATTGACTCCTTTGAAGGTTAGATTGTGATGGTAGCTGGGAGCTGATGTAAGCGAGTTGGATTCGATAAAGATGTTGCATGAGGGGTATCCAATGACCAGAAGCTCCCTAAAACGGGTTGTCTTTGACGAGTTGTGGGGAGGTTCGCGATTGGAACTTTGATAGTTTCCTTCACTGTGGGTTACCGATGCCATTGTACTCGAATTATCAAAGAGCCGTCAGAATATCCTGTCCAACTCCTCTCCTATGATATTATAGTTCTTGTCTGAAGGTCGAACCGATTTATATTGTTCTGATAGAACAAAAGCGTTCGTCTATTCATAAATTCTATCTTTTCGTGCACGATTGAGGTATTGTCTACGGATGAATTTTATTTATTAATGAAATCTACAACTCTGAACTAGCTATTTCCTATTTCCGATATTATCATGGGGGTGCTGTAAGCATAGCTTAACGAAAAACACCGTCACAAGAGCGAAATCACAGTTTTCATTCGATGCTTTAAATCGTTGGTTTTAAAGTCGTTGGTTTACGCGTGTCCCAAAATTGAGGAATATACTTTGTCTTGAGGAAAAGTCTTCGTATTTTTGTGATAAAAATTGTGTCTACTGTTAGTATCCTATATCCCAGGTGTACAAAGATAACGGAAATATTGTTTTCACTTTTCAAGATTAACCCATTAACGCCCAAAACTCTTTTTTTCTACATATTTTGAAAATAGATCTGATATTCCGACTCCAAATAGATTTTAGAACACGGGAAAATGAATTTCTCCTGGTCTAAAATCTCCTGGTCGAATTTCATGGGTTTAAGTTGCCATATCGCAACGCTGGGAGCCACAAGAACTGATCTTAATTTTTCAAAAACGTTTAGTATATTGTAAATCGTAATCGTGATCTCACCGGATCTACTAGTAACTCTTTTAAAATATTGGATGAGGAATAAAGCAAAAGTAAAGTATACAATAATAGTGGATGAGGAATGCATCCTATATTGAGTGTAATTCGTCCACTCATTGTAACATTCATAATTAGTCAAAAAATACCACTAAATGATTAGATAAAGCATCATAGCCCTGGTGATGAAAACATGGTTATTTGGTATGGTAATTGTTAGTTCTTACAACCTCCAGCCAGGCCAAGAATCAATCAATTCGAAGGTGACGCATCTTGCTTTGTGAGCATCCAATGAGCTATGTGCAACACCCACTTGGCAGACTACTGTTTGTTACTGCGTATCTGGCAAGAAAAAACGGTAGTTCTGGTGACATCCAATCAGGTCATTTACCCATTGAATTTGTAGATGAAGCTACGTGCTATGTGCCTCACCCTCTTGGCTGGAGGTGGAAAATTAATTGAATTATACATCAATATGATCAGACAGATCTGGAGAAAAGGATCTTCCGGATAAATGACCTAGGAAGGTGCCCAGCAGCAGAAAGGCTCTCTACATTGCCATATGGCAACACTGGGCGTTAATAGGTTAAACAAAAAATGTTCAAAATCAAAATTTCCACTCGCGTTTTAAATTTTAGACTTTCCTGAACAATTTTGGTTTTGTGTCTGTCATCAAATCCTTGTTACGAAAAAAAAACTCTTAAGTACTATACGACGTTTTAAGGGATTGTGTGGGTTGGCGTGTGGACGGTCCCCTATGAAAATCATCGCCCCTGGATCAATAGGTTGGAGTCTAGATGGATGCAATACTATGTATATACCCTACGAGTGGATAGATGAGGGTAGCGCAAGGTACTTAACCCTTAATATCCTGAAGTATCTTTTAGGAAGTCCGATTTTTACCTAGAACAGTTTTAAAGAACACTTTTAAACCAAAACTGATTGGTAGCTGTTGGCTATTTTGATACTTCGACAAACTGTGACAACTTTCGACTGTGTAAGAACACGAAATAAACAAAATAATTCTCGAGTTTACAGATTATTTGCCTTCGAGGTACCTTCTGCCCTCATTTCTCATCTTGTAGGCTAATAGTTGGGTTTCCTCGTCAGAGATGGAGCCACTGTCAAAGGCAACACAGATCCCTCTATGAAGTGAACGTTTCCACCTTATTCCTTGAATATATTACTTTATGAGAAATAGTAGACACCAACATCCCACAAGGATTTTTCCAAGTCTCCATCTTCTACTCCAACAAAATTGGGTTTAAAGACAGATTCTGCTGACTCAGGTAGCGCTTGTGTGGCCCTTGGAGAGATCATTCTTGAGCTGACAGACTGTAATAGGGCCTTTTAGGAACCTTCTGCTCAAATATTCTACAGATTTGTCAAAATACATCTAACTTGTATGAGAAAACAAATTTTTTGAACAAGCGGGAAATTAAGGGTTAAGAGTTTTGTGATTCGAGATTAGCTACTACGCATCTGATCATCTATGCAATCGGTAAGCTATGTGTCACACCCGCATGCCAGACTTTTTTGGTCGATCTCGGAAACGTCACTCAACGTCATTGGCCGTGTCTGCAAGCGACTTGACGTCACCCACGACCTTGGCTAAACGCGCTATGATCCTACCGTTATTTTCATTAATTTTCATTTTCTCAATTACTTCATCAGTCACCTCCATTCTTTATTATGTTCCGTTAACATATGTTCGGTTTCCTTCCCAACACTAATACACAAGAATGTTGTGTAAGTTCACCTTGAACGTCAAAAGTCCATGGACAGTTTGGTTGATATTTCAAAAAACGTGCGTTAGAGTTGGTGCCGAGGATCAATCCAAGATAAATGTTGGTTAGCTTTGCAGTGGACGTTTCAACAGAAAACGCCATACTTTTGTACGTAAGTTGTTGAAATTACGGTTTCTCATTTATAACAAATTAATTAGGTATGTAATAGGTAGAAATCGATCTACATACTGTATACTGTATTGTTTGTTCCACATTTCAAAGCCCAATAAAAATGTCCAAACCACTAGAAAAAATTGAATGAAATAATTGAAAATAATGTTATTAAATTCCGACACAATTTATTGTCTGTGTAATAGGATTTAAAAAATATATTTTCTTTGTTCTCAATAAATTCAGTCATGTTAGCCTTTGGCGTCATTCCGCGGAGGAATCATTATTCTGTTATTATTTGCTCCTTTTATTGCTCATCTGATGAATATTCTAGTCTTTATTTGATCGGGTACCATTCGAAACTTCCATCATTGTTTTCCGTTTCGGTCGAATTCACCGAGCAATCCGACCGAGGAAACAGCGAAACTTCTTTTAGAAAAATATTCCATTCATTCATTGAAGAATTTCGGAGGTTAATGTTGGTCCGCTTCGGAAGCCCTTCTGTGAATTGTCACTCTTCGGATGACTTATTTTCCAGACGAGGTATTTTAAATTTTATGTTAACCAATACTGCGGCATTGTTTTTATCAACTTAGCAGTTTCTTATTACTTGCAGCTTGTTGTTACATTTTACCTTCTCTTGTTCTTTCTCAAATTTAGATAAAATATCTATTACATCAGTGTAAATCCGTATAAATCGAAAACGCCTATTTTTCCAATTTTTTGTCTAGTTAGTTATTGAGTAATATAAGGATTAGGAACTTCAAGTTCAACGTCTCTTTTGTTCTTGGAGTTCCTACATATAATTGTCGTACATAATATACTATCGATTTCCTGCTTCTGGATTGCTCACCTGTAGCATTTTGTATGGGGGGGGGGGGGGTCACTGTGGAAGTTAGATAGCTCTCCACTCCAGTGCCATCTGGGCTTCTGCGTTTCCATTATATTTGTTACCATAAATTAGAATCGAAAGAATTTCTTCATAGATCCTCGGAAATCTATGTTCGTAGGTAGTGCAGAGTGCTACAAATAGAAAATTATGTTGTTACTAGGAGGGAACCTCGCGAATTAGTTGGAAATAGGAATAATACCAGCCCTGACCTTTACCTTACTTTGTTAGAACAGGGAAAGAATCAACTTCTCATTTCAAACAACTTTTTTGGATCTTTGAAATCTGATTTAAGCCTAGGAAGAAGACGAATGGAGAGAACAGAGTGGTTGTTCAGATCAATCCTCTATTGGTCCTGGGGCGGAATTCGTAGTCATTACTTAAGTCTGAGTGCACCCTCAAATGCATCGATAAGGGTTGGCGGGCACTCATTTGTATTCATAGACAAGATTTGAGGGCGCCCTGAGGGAGCACTTAGTGCGAATTCTAAGGGCGCACTCAACGGTATTCATAAACCAAACTCAGCGTTGAGTTGAGGCCCACCCTCGACTCAATGGGGCAAAATCCTGAGTGCTGGCCGGAGGTACCTTAAGTGCCCCTCAACCACAGTTATCAGATTTTCTTACCGAAAATAGTGTACAGCAAGTCAACTACCTATCTATTTTGTTTGTCTAATAAAAATAAGGCGATTAGACAAGTTTTTCCGTCAAAAATATCCAATGAAGATCATCGCAAACTTGAATTTTCTTGTTACAGTCTTTTCAATATTTTCTCCCCGAACTCGGTGAAATCTTCCGAGATTGTGAGTTTCTTTCTTGAAGTTGTCAAACATTCTCGCCTTCGTTCTCAATACTCATTCTTGTTTTACGATCTAGTAAAATGGTTAAGCAGAACATACTTATAGAAAGCTATATGGGTTGGTAATAAAGTACAAGTTGAATAAAAAAAAACATCCACAGGTAGTTACGAGTTTATTTCGGGCTTTATATTGTTTCACACAGGTGAATAAATAAGTAGGTAGGTAAAGGTGTTGAAGGGTTCCAAACGTCATAAATATTCGGATATTTGCTTGTGGATAAACCCTCTTCATTCGGCCGGGAGAAGTTAATTTGTCTGAAACAATCAATGGGTTGATTTGGTTAAATGATGCCTAAGAACACTCATGAAAAGGATACCATAATGTCTTTTTGTGTTCATTACTTTGAATAGTGGTTCTTTCGTATCGTACCTACATATAGGTACATACTTTTACTGCTAAATTAAGGAAATCATAACTTCTTACCTTCTTCAGAGCAATATAGTCGAATCTGATGGCAGCAAATTCATTCCAACTGATGAAATTGCAGAGATAGAAATCTAGTTACAAACCTCCGAAAAAATGTCAGCACCCTCATATAATTGAACAGACTTCAATTTGATTGATTCACCACTGCTAATAACTCAAAACTAATGGTTACTTGTAGGAAGTCGGACAAAATAGAGAAATTAGCATGCACATCCACAGTATCGAAAATGCAATAAGAAGCTTTTCATTACAGTTATAACCACAGAGAACCGGTGACAAGGTTATAACTCACGATCAGTGCAGAATACGAGAGGGAAATTTCCCCGTGCTTTTTACCCAAAATATCCTTGAAACAGGGAAATATCCCCACCAAGGCTGCCAACTTAAGGTGAAAATGAGTTGAGTAGCCCCTGAGCGTCCCCTCAGGCTCAGTGTGCACTCAGGCGACCACAACACTTGAGTGGGCTGTCTCAATCAACTATGAATACGGACTGTTGAGTCGAGGCCGACCCTCAACTCAGATAATTGAGGGCTCGCTCACATTCAAGCCTTGTCTATGAATTCCGCCCCTGATGTTTGAGGCTCCCATATTTTTGTCCCTGCCCTTGGCTACTAATACTCGTAGTGGATTTCTGAAATATCCTTCTTTCACCTTAGCTTGTATCTTCTTATAAATCGAGAATATTCTTTGGTCACTGCTCATCTCGTTGTGTCTGAATGTTTGTGAGACAGTCGTATTTGTACCCTCTGCTACTAGTAGGTACTCTGAGGGATCGTAGCCAGAACTTTCCGATTACCTTGGGAGATCATTTAGTCCAAGGGTACCTTCAAATTTAATTTGCAAGTTTTTCACGGTTATTAGTTCTTCATTTCATGCCGTGTTGTCTTCCATGTAAAACGTATTTGTGGCGAGTTTTTTCATACGGGGATTATTGTGGAATTATTCCGGAATCTTTGAAACTTCCCACTACTATAATGGGGTATTTCAGTCAGTTTTTTTTCTTCAAAAGAGTAAGGTAATAACGGTAATCGGGTCTGTTCGTCGAGAAAATGTTTTTAAAACATCAGATAAGCTAAGGAAAGTTGAAGATTTGAATGGTGTGACGTAGCTAGCCAATTGTGACGTAGCTAGCCAACTGTCTTTGAAAAAAGTATCCATGCACAGAAACCCTTGGAGGACCTCTTGGATACTACAAAATACTACTCACACACGCGCGCAGCGTAGTCCTTGCCTATACTCTTGCCTTTATTTAAAGAGCTCTGGACCGCGGGTTCCAAAACCCCTTCCCTGCCAAGAGGTGGCAACGTTGCAAGGTGCTCACCTTGGGGTCTCAACTCACAACCCTTCGTGGTCAAAACCCATCATCCTTCTTCCTCTTCTATCAACATACAATTTAATTATTTATCGTTCGGTGAACATTTTTTGTAATTTAAATTCGTAACGTACTAATTATTCTGATGAAAATGAGTCCAAATTTCCTGTAATTCGGCAAAGAGGGTGTAATTCGTTTGGGTGGATTGGCCGGGAGAGGGCTGCTGAGTTTTAATCGTACCTGCCTCGAGTTTATACTCGATATGTTCAATTTTTCTCGCTGATCACGATTTTGGTGATGGGATGATCGAAATAATTTGTGAATCAAGTGTGCATTTGCAGAAGAGGGTAAACTGTTGGGGGGCTGGGGGGGTTCACGGGCGGAGGGGTCGCGCAGGTATACCTCGACCTTCTGCTGGGGCTCGGATTCTTGCAGTGATGCCGAACCTTCGGGGCCTTCAAAAATCCCAGAGCTCTTTAAATAAAGGCAAGAGTATAGTGTGTGTGCATTTATAGCGGCCCGCCTTTTTCAAACGTGTGATCTCTTTAATTAATTTTTCTACCACATGTTATAGTATCATTGGGCTTAAAGTTGTAGTCTATAGGTTTTCAAGGGTGCTGAATCCAAATTTGAGGTCAAAAACCCTCTGTGAATGATGAATCATTTCCACTGTTCTAACTGATGTTGTTGGTTCAAATTCAAACTCCTTTCACTTCGTCTGTCACCTGATTGGTATTCCCGGCCATCTTAACCACCCAGTTGAAGTACCACCCTTTCTCCTGGTACTGGCTGTGTTGTCTCAGCTCTTTCCAGTTCTCGGCCTAACAGTCAGAATCGACTCATCGTTGTAAATAATCACTTCGGTGGGAATGAACAACTCTCGATATCAACTTTCTTTCTCCAATTTTCCTTTCACATTTTGTTGTTTCTTACACTTTGCTTTTATTGTTTCGTCACTCAAACAATACTCTCACTCTTTTTTAACCATGTTTTTCAAATGTTAAAATTGAATGCAATTCCCGCCAATATTGAATACTTATTATACCTTATTGTCCTTAATGGTTTGCTGTTAACAATCACTCCTAATTTCGGCTACCTCCGGTTTTATTGTGCTCTACGGTGTTATTTTTCATCGCTGTTACGTTTCATGGTTTTATTGGTCCAACACTGAAGGTAGTTACAATATTATTAATATTGTTTTGCACTTCCTGATAAATGGCATTTACAGTGAAGTAATCATTATTTTTTTGCCTTTACAAAAGTGACCGCACCGAGCGGTGATTCTAAATTTTTTAGTCTCTTACAACACTTACATCTCCGTTAAAGAACTGACTTTTTCTTCAATTTTCTTATTCTTTCTTCTCAAATCTTTTTTGTTGATGAATATCCTACCCCTTCTACTCTCCAGTCCAAGTTAATAATTACTGAGGAGAAATAAAATGAAAGTAAAATTAAAAATATGGACTTTTGTTTATTCAAAACGAGCGTAGTTTTTTGTTGTTGTGAATAAGCGTCCCATGACACAGATTTGAGATCCCTCTTCCTTCCTTACTTTTGAAACTGAAGAATATCAATTATCATGGCTTTAAAGATTAATATTCAACGCAGAATTTTGAATTTGGATGGTTTTGCAGATTATGGAACTAAGATTTGTAATTATTATTATTATTAAACTTATTATTACTTGTTGTGTTCGGAATCTGGGCTAAATTACCTAAAAAAAAAGATAAAACCTACAAATAAATTTTAAAAAACCCCTTTGAGCTACTTTGGTAGCTCGTGGGTTGGTGGTTTACTTTGGTAGCTCGGATTATAAGTGAATAACTATGTTGATGATAGTAATTTTGCTCTTTTTACTTTGCTTTTTGCTTTGTTTACTTTGGTAGCTCGGATTGTGGTGAATAACTATGTTGATGATAGTAATTTTGCTCTCTTCACTATTAAAAAAAAAATTAAATACTACTCCTCTCTCTTCGACAAACCCCGGAGTCTCATGCCGGAACGCTGATTTCGTTGAAAAATTCTCGTTTCTCCGCGTTAAAACACATGTTTCTCCCCTAAATTTGATCGAAAATTTGTTATTTAACGGAAAGTTGAGGGTTTGAGGAAGTTTTTCTACTATGTATTTTTAACTATATAGTGTCTGTCAAAAACACTATGAAGTAAAGGCTTAAAAAGTCCTTAAAAAAATAGAGTCCAGAAAACAAGAGTTTCAATAGAAATTGCAAAGTCCCTCTTTGTTTATCACGTAGAGTGTCTGTAAAAAACACTGAATACTAAAGGGTTGAAAAAATAAATTTTGGAAAATTATCAAACATTTTGCTTTGAGGTATTTTTTACGAATCAGATCTGCTCAAAATCTTTGGTAATGGGAGATGGGAAATTTGACCCTCTTTCCAAAGGTGGCCTTATTTTTACTTTTACACGGTAAATTCAGGTAGTTATAGTAATTCTAGTGATGACGAGGTCGGAAACACGAAAAGAAATTCAAGATTGAAATAAACTCCAGAAAGGGGTTTAATAGAAATAGCAAAGAGGGACTTTTTGTTGGAAATTAGTTGTGGAATAAGTTAAGAAATTCTTATATTGTCAAGGACCCAATCGCTGAATAAGTGAAGTCTGGTCATATAAGTAGGTGTAAGGAATTTTAAAAAGATTGTGGAGTCCAAAATAAAACAGATTAAAAACTTTTAATTTGTCTTTTCTGGACAATTCCAAATTCAGAATATAAACGCTGCAAATTATTACACTACGGTTCATTATTTTTCTGTTAGATCACTCGTCTGCAAAGAACTCGGCTTTGCCATTGTCTTTACCAACCATAGATGCTTCCTACCTACCACATACCTACAGCGATTGCATTTTGGTCAGATAAAATTTGAACGGATATTAGGCCTCTTTTGCGATTCACACTCGTGTTTCTGATTTAACCTCAGTCCAACCCAGTTCTCATAGGGAGCGAACGGTTGGTCCTACAGAGCTGTGGGTGGTCTCATTCGATTCTAAAAATGCAATACTATCTTAACAATACCTTTATATCGAAATACTTAGAACTAGGGTGTAACGTTGAGTGTCTGTAAAAACACTAAGTAGTAAAGGCTTGAAAAGGGTTGAAAAATTAAATTTTAGAAAATTATCAAACATTGAGGTAAATTCCGGTAGTTATAGTAATTTTAGTGATGAAGAGGTTGGAAACTAGAAAAAAAAGTCTGCCAAGTGGGTGTGGCACATAGCTTCCTCGTATCCATAACCCGATTGTATAGATGATCCAATGCATAGTAGTTAATCTTAAAACATCGGAACAAGTTAATCTGTAACATCTCTGAAAATTTCATTGAAATCGGATGGAAAATGTGGAAGTTATGGCCGTTACAAGGAAATTCACGTTTGCGCATGCGCAGTGGCTACTATCAGTCCAAAGGTGGTGATTTTCATAGGGGACCATCTAACTGCTAATCTGTAACATCCCTGAAAATGTCATTAAAATCGGATGGAAAATGTGGAAGTTATGGCCGTTACAAGGAAATTCACGTTTGCGCATGCGCAGTGGCTGCTATCAGTCCGAAGGTGGTGATTTTCATAGGGGACCATCTAAATACTAATCTGTAACATCCCTGAAAATTTCATTGAAATCGGATGGAAAATCTAGATTTTATGGCCGTTACAAGGAATTCACGTTTGCGCATGCGCAGTCGCTTCTATCAGTCCGGGGATGATGATTTTCATAGGGGACCGTCTACACACCAACCCGCACAATCTCTGAAAATTTCATAGAAATCGGACAATAACTTCGTATAGTTATGCGCGTTACAAGGAATTCATGACAGACACACAGACAGATAGACACGGAACCAAAATTGTTCAGGAAGGTCTGAAACGTAAAACTCGAGTGGAAATTGTGATTTTGGAGAACTTTTTTCATCCTTGAAAAGTGAAAACAAAGCTTCCGCTACCTTGGTAGACTCGGAAGCAAAATCAATATTGAAATAAACTCCAGAAAGGGTTTTAATAGAAATTGAAAGAGGGACTTTTTGTTGGAAATTAGTTGTGGAATCAACTTATTGAGGGTTAACAGTCCAGTGTGGACCCTGTAGAGAGAATCTAGTTGCACATCCTCGTTGAACTAATACTGATATTTTGAGGGTGTCATGCTTGCTGGGCTCTGCTGCCTCGATTCTCTGCGAACACGAGTTCTTCGTCTACCGCATTTTTCCACGCCGCGCCGACCCACCTTCACCAAGTAGGTTTCGAGGATGATGACTTTCTCCTGGCAAAAGACTTGTATTCCTCCTTCATGACCCCTCAATTCACTCTAATTGCCTTATCTCTGAGGTAATGTCTCCCTTCTTATAGAATCTCCTGGACGCGGGGCTGTTACGCAAAAGGTTTTTCCCCTATGACCGAACTCGTATGGAGTGGGGGGGAGGCTCGATTCGTGTGAAAAATCATAGATAACGGCGATTCATAACTATCGAGTGTTTTTGAGTGAGTTGATTCCTCTTTTAACTTTCACTTCACCAACGTCGGGTATTTTTTCTTATCAACTCAAATGGATCTCGCCAGAAGAGTCTGAAATTACTTCTTTCGGAAAAACGCATTTAAGTTTTGAATTTGAAAATAAATAAATCGTCAATTTTATTCTTGTTCAACTGTTTTTGTTCTGTTCTAACATTTTTTTTTTTACTTGTTTTATTGCACCAAGTTACAACGTAAAAGCAACATTTTTGTGATACATGGAGTACGTTAAGAAAACTAAGGTACTTCACTTAGTTCTTATTGTCCTGAAATTTGCACTTGATGATGGTCACACTGAGTGGATTAGATCGTGTGGCTTGGTTCTTTCAAGTCTTCTAAGCAGATCATCTGTGTTGAGAAACTGGACGACATCCTCATTTACGTGATCTTGGGGCCTCAAAAGGTGATTCATGGCTTGGCTGCGAATGACCTCATCGACAGATTCAATCTTCAGCTCGTAGTGAAGTCTGTCATTTCTAAAGTATCTGTATGCATCAACGCAGCATCGCAGTACATTATTCTGGAAGCGCTGAATTATGTCTCGTCTGTACTAACATGACAGTATTTAATTATTACGTCAAGCTGTCCCGATGTTTTGTCTATTTTCATTTAAAAAGAGTCATGTTTCCAAAAACTCACATGAATGATAAGATTTCATTGATAAGGGGGACTAGATAAATGAATTGAATAATATTAAATCCGTGTAAACAGAACTTTTAATCTAATGTCTGCTATCACTTACAGTACTATCTGTAATTACTGCTCTCAAGTGATAGTTACAAAGGGTGTTCCAGAATCAATTAACAATCATTCGGGAATCGATTCTACAACTAATTTGCAACAACTTTTCCCTCCTAACACTGTTTTACCCCGCGCAAATGCCAATATTTTTCACTTTGAATTTTTTTCTCGTCTTTTCGACTTTTTTTTCTGCCAAAAACAAGCATTACAGGCATGTAGGGCAATTGTCAAAGTCAGATAATTTAAATATCACACAGAGAAAAACTCGTCAACAGCGTACAGTTCCCTCTCCACCAGATACCTCTTAACATATCTCTTGAAGGTAGGTCCTGGGGCGTCCACAGTGCAAACCGAAGATTCCAGTCGCGACACGTAGGAGTTCCAAAGCCAAACTGCGCTAAACTCCACGCTTCTCTTATAGAACTCCAGACGATGGTCAGGGACTTGCAGTAAGTGCGGTGTTCGGGTGCTATAACCATGCGTAAATGCATGCATCCGCCGAAGCTCGGGGTCCTGGTGAATGAACAGCAATGCTTCCAAAACAAACAACGCAACGTAAGCAAGCCTTCCTGGCGAAATTTTCCTCTGCAGGATGAGCGTGGTGCCACACCCAGAATTATTCGCAAGGCGCGCTTCTGCATTCTGAAGACCTTAGTCATGTTGGATGGGTTGTTCCAAAACAAAATCTCGTACGATGCTTTGGACAGGAACAGTCCAAAGTAGACTGATCGTAGGGTCCGCCTAGATGATAATGGCCGAAGCTTTCGGATGCAGAAGAGTGTGCTGCTGAGCTGCTGAGCCTATGCAACAGCTCTGCCACGTGTGGGTGGAAAGATAAGGTTGCGTCAAGGTCAACCCCCAAGAATTTAGTCTGACTGCATGAAACTATTTGCTGTTGGCCCAGATGAAAAGTGGCAATGGTCTCTTTGCCTCGACCAGTATAGAAGACGATACACTTCGTCTTGCTTTCATTGAGTATGAGACCATTTTGATCCAGCCAGCTCTTCAGGACTAAAAACTTGTCCATCATGATGGAGATGCATTCGTTCAGTGTGGAGCCTTTAATAAGAAAGTTAGTGTCATCAGCATAATTGATGACCATACAGTTGGCATCCTGGAGTACAAGAGGCAGGGTGTTCACCAGAACCAAGAAAAGCAGCGGCCCCAGCAGGCTGCCCTGAGGTACTCCTCTATCGCTGAAATATGTCGCGGATCTATGCGGCACTTTGCAGTCAAAACTTCATTTTCCATGCAAATTCAAATCTGATTACTCAGTAGGATTATTATTCTTGAGGTGAGAGAATATAATGAGATTATGTGTTGCTGGATAATGAAACAACTGAAATTATTAAGGATAATGAAACAACACAACAGTCGTGGATGTTGTTTCAACTTACCAATATTTTAGAGGTGTTGAATTCCTTTCCGTGTATTTAAGCGTCTTTTTCACAATATAAGGTAAAAGCACCAATAGTGGACACTTTAACCCTTAATATCCTGAGGTATCTTTTCGGAAGTCCGATTTCTACCTGCAATACTTTCTCCACTTGTAAACCTAATTTGACAGCCGGTGGCTGTCTTGATACTCCAACTATCGATTATGTAAGTAAACGTAATGATACAAACATAATAGCTCAAACAAATAATAATAATAATTCTCGAGTTGACAGGCTATATTAGAGCCTTCTAGGTGTCTTCTACCCTCATTTCTCACCTGGTAGGCTATTACTGGGGTTTCCTTGTCAGATATGACGATACTAAGGCTGCAAAGATCCCTCTATGAAGTGAACCTTTCCCACCTTATTCTTTGGTTCTTTACTTTATGAGAAATAACAGACCCCAACATCCCATCAAGAATTTTTCCAAGTCTTCTATTTCTTCTCCAAAAAAATGGGTTTATAGACATATAGCGCTATATAACGCTAGCATATAGCGCTAGTGTGGCCCTTGGAATGATCATTCTAGAGCTGACACACTGTAATAAGTACATGTAGCCCTTTGAGGAACCTCCTACTCAAATATTCTATAAATTTGTCAAAATACATCTAAATTTTCAACAAGTGGGAAATTAAGGGTTAAGGAAATTTTTGCATTGAGTTCTCGATAGATATGATGGATTTTGTTTGAGAACGATAAACCTTCATTTTTTACATTCTCCGACTCTTCTTCTTCTGATTCCACATCCAAAATCTCTAAATAATTCACTTTAAATATTTATAAAATAATAATTACAAAAAGCCTACTATGTGGGCAAAGTGGAAACCAAAATTTCCTTTCGTTTCTATAGTGGACACTTTCTGCATGTATAGTGGTCATCACTCGTGTACTGCCTTTTTCGAGGGATTTATGCTTTAAATGGGGTCTGTAGGCCAGGATATTGAGAAAAATTGTTCAATCATAAAAAGTAATAGATTATTATCACATTTACAGTAGGTAGATTGGAAAAAAGTACAGATTTCACATGACTGTTTTCATCAAATTGATGAGGAAATCATTTTTCGATCACAAAAACCCACGAAATACTTTACTTTAGTCATAAATTTGTTGTTTACAACTGGAACAGGCTGTTGGTTTACATTTCAAGGTACGTAGAATCCAAAAATCGAATAAAAATTTGGCCGTCCCCCGTACGGGGCACTTTTTCCACTTTGGATTGACCGATTTTGATGAAATTTGGTATGCAGGCTCCATTTGGGGTCTAGTTGTGCCCCGAAGATTTTGGTTGATGTAGGTCACTTCTAAGGGTTGAAAAAAAGGATAAGGGTTGAAATTTTGAAAACGTCCTTACTCGGAAATTTTGATATAAAGGTATTGTTTTCCCATCAATATAAGATAGTATAGAATTTTTAGAATTGTTTGAGACCACGCGGAGCCTTGTAGGACAAACCGTTCGTTCCCTACGAGAATTTAAGGGTTGGACTTACGATAAATCAGAAACACGAGCTTGAATCACCAAAGAGGCCTAATCTCCGTTCAAATTATAGCTGACCGAAATACAATCGATGTTTTTCTTCAAGTTGGTTGGTGGTAACAATGGCAAAACCGTGTTCTTTGCAGACGAGTGATCTATATAGAAAAATAATAAACCTTTGTATAATAATTTGCAGCGTTTTGCAGCTGTAGCCAATGGGGAGCCATTTTTGACCTGTATGATCACAATTAGACTAGTTGTTTCAATAGTGGACATTTGTGATTCAAAAGATGACACCCCCTGTCCACTATTGGTCCCAAGAACAGAATGATCTCAAATTAACGTAGCATATACAGCATTATATTGAGAACAGTCTGAACACAAAAAAAAACTCAGAATAAAAAATCATTCATGTTTCAAAAGTGGACACCCAGTGTCCACTTAATGAACATTGGTTGTTTAGTGTTTGTTAAGTGGACACAGGGCCTAAATGCTCACTCAGGATAATTTGCAAGAAATCCTTCATGGAAACTAATCTATACTATCTACTTGAACGTCACAAAAAAACCAGAAGTCGCTCAAGCAATTATAAATTCCAAAAACACTGTTGCAACATACCTGTCTCCTAACGAGGTTCAGCAGCAAGCACTACGTGATGCTCTGGAGTATCGGTAGTTCTACAGTAGCTTCATAGATGGCACAACCTACAAATTCTATGGATTTCAAAGTAGTTTGGCGCCTATTACTCTTATTTTTCACATTTATACAAGCTAGTGTCCACTATTGGAACAGTGTCCACTATACCCCCATTTACCTTACAAATATACAAACCCAAATATACAAATCTACAAATCCAACTGAAATGGTAGAACCTACCTATCTATTTAACCATGCCTGTATTCGTTGCATCTCAATGTGATCACCTACGTTGTGGACTGTTGGTATTATTTATTGAAATGTGAAATACCTAGTTACCTCCGTGCGAATTATAATGGTTCGTTACAATTTACAATATTATGTTCTTATTCCTCCTCAACGAAGCTCATATTTTCTTCATATTTGCTGTCTTTCTGATTGCTCCAATTTACTTCAAATCTACTGCACCTCACCAAAAGTTTGCTAGGAGGATCATCTGCTGCTGATTGTTTGTTTCAATCAAGGATAGTGGTTTGAATTCCCAGTACCTACTGAATTCATAATTCATAGTTGTGAACCATTCTGGTGGTCAGTCCAATCCGTTCAGTGCTCCCACCGTTCTCACCCAGATTGTGGTCCTCCTGACTGATAGCTGTTTGCCTCTGAATTGCATCCTTCGTGATATGATTCATGTATCATGGAGTGATTTTACCGACACAACGAACGTTCCAATGATGAATGATGTCTTAATTCTTCTCTCCTGCATCTCGTTTTTATCAATGAATAGATGTTTTCATAGAAGAAGGCTCACAGGCGTTTATGCTCGAGGCATTTGACGTTTTTCGTCGCCTGGTGCCGACTAACGGTTTGCAATCTGAACATCGCGTGATCGGAGATTGACGTCTCCAGCTGTGCCTCCAACTTCTACTAGGAAGGGCCGTGGCATTGAGATTCCTGCAGTCATCTCATCGTCCTTGGCCCGCTCCCACTCCTTCCGATTTGATTTTCTTTATTAAGAAAATTCCTACAGCTGATGTACCTCAACTCGTTAACCTACATATATTCCGTAATTAGATTTTTTCCGCCCCTTCTACGTCTTGTGCGAATTATTTGCGGTCCGCTGGGAACTGTCAGTATAATTGGCTTTCCGGTTCGTTTGCCAACCTCGGGGTACCTAATAATTAAATTCGCTAGTGGTAAAAAGATCATGAATAGTCCATCTAGAACCAGAATGACTTATTATTCATTGTCGTCTTCCGTTTTATTGTCCATGATCGATATGACCGTCTTGTACTCTCCATTGTTTCTAGAAGAGATTTTTATTTATTCCTTTAAACCCGGTTTCTCAGTCTTCTGTGTCTTTCATTGTAAGTTTTTTTTGTCCCGCTTTCTTCAATTTTAGTGTTGCAATAGGAGTAACGTACTGATAAGTACTATATGAATGACTCTACTAAATATTTCCTGCTGAAGAATTGCGTGTTGGATTGTGGCCAGCAATTTACATGGTGGCCTAATGTCAGAAAAAATTGAAATTTTCTTTTCAGTTTAGTGTTGTAATCTGGCGAGAGGGCTGCTGGGGAAAATTAGGTAAATGATATCAATATGTTGAATAATCTTGCTCCTGTGTTCACTAGACAAACCAATCGCAAATTTAATAGCGCGAAAATGTCCGAGAATACTAAAATGTGAGCACTCTTTTACAATGGTATGCTGTTTCCGTTGTCTGGTTGACAGTTCCAACGAAAATCGTGTAATTTGTGGAACCAAAGTATAACCATTTTCTGAAAATAGTTGATTTTTTTTTTTTAATTTTGAAGAATTTCGGAAAAATTAAGAAATGAAAGTTTTGGGCTTTTCAATTTTGGGTAAATTTAGTTTCGCAAATTAATTTTTTTTTCAGAAATGAGATCACCATGGGTCTCGACTTCTTGGAAAATTGGCCCAAGGTACCTCAACTGACCAACTTGCACGCTGCATCTACGAAGTGGGTCAAAAGACTCGTTTCGGAGACCATAAGAAAAAATCCTGCTTAACCTTCTAACTTCTTTCATTCTTTACATTCTCGGTTATGGAGTTGTCAGCTGTGCAGTGTAATATTGATGATCTTACTCACGCTCAAGGTTGACCAGAGGCGCGCCAGACTGCGTTTGGGTTGTGCGTAATAACTAGCTCGATCTGTTCGTTGATCGAACCTATTGCGAAACCTCGACGAAGTTATCTAACCGACTTGAAGGTTCAGCGATGAATCCTCAAAAATGCTTGAATCGCGTTGTACAACTTTCCTCGTCACTAGTGTAGAAACTCTCCGTTCGTCACTAAACCGTCATTGTATTGGAGTCATCAGAGTTGGTTACGTATGTCTACATCACATTACCTTGGAAACCTTTCCTCATTCTAGCTAGAAAAAAAACTTCTTAATTATACAAACAACTTCTTAATTATACAACTCAATTTATCATATTACCAAAAAATTTGTTGGAATCGAGGCCAAGACAAATGATTCTTGCAGTCTAGTTACCGAATTCGTTTATCGGTCTCGTTAAACTTTTTCATGCTAAAAATAACGTAAGACCCAAACTAAAAGACTTATATCCTTGTCAAATCCTGCTTGGATTCTATAATAATTCTAGATTATTTGCCTAGTACCTACTGGTTATTTTGGTATCGATTGCATTGTATTTCCTTTTTCTTGGTACCTGTTAAATATCAAGTGACCAACTCGTTGATATCGAGCATGTCTTGTAGACGGTATTTGCGTCTTGTTCTCTAATCAACACTAGGAAACCAATATTAACTTCTTATGTGAAAATGAGCTTGAAAAGTTCGTTAATCGGTGGCGAGACTCTACTATAAGATACAACATAAATTCAGCGGTCGCCCTTAACTTACAGATGAACGAGTCACTTCAGACAAGTTCAGAACATGGTCGAAATCATTTTTATTTATTTTTAGGATTATCGATTCATGTTCCTTCATTTTTGTTAGGGAAATGCAAACCGATGGAGAACCCGCTTGAGAGCATGATTTCGTTTCAACTATTCGTAGCAACGTGCTTTTCGAAGCCCTAGCTTGAACCTTGTTCCACCTATAATTTTTTTTTTCATTCTTATTTTTTAAGTGATCAATAGTTGTGTGATCTACTTATATTCTTACCTACTCGAAGAACTGATGAGCCATGTACTATTCTTTTTAAAAGACGGAATCGAGGCGAGCACAGTCACCGATCTGTGCAGAAGATACTAATAAAAACATAAAATTGCATGGAAAAATAAATTAGCGCGCTTGATACGGTAATTTAAGAGGACTTCGGAATTTGTATTTGGAATGGATTCGTTTCGGTCTTCTGCAGTTTGTTTGATCACGTACAAAGGAAACTCCGATAAACGAGGTTAAAAACTTGGTTACCGATTGGTTGGATGGAATCATCTCATCTGGCGCCATCCTGTATTGATCCCCAGGACTCGGCCCGCTTGACCATTGCACCTCTGACTTTCGTTTGCTGGTTTAGTTCAACCTGTAGTCCGGGCAACGAAGGGTTTGAGGTAGAAAAAAATAGAACCCAAACCAAAATTGGCACAGATGTAGGGGTGGGTATCCTTATTAACATACTAAAAGTCCTGGAGGGTGGGGCACGAGCTCGAGGGGAGGGGGGCCACTAAAGGTCCCATTTTGGGGTTTTTCGAAAAGAAGGACGATTGAAGTTCGAGGGCACATAAAAAGGGGAATGGCAACATTTGAGTAAAAATGACACAAATTGGCAAAATTTTGAAATTGGCGTAATTTTTGATTGGTAAATGATAAATTGGCAATAAACCACATGTTCTTCAAGGAAATTTAATGCTCTACAACTTTTTTTTAAGAGACATTTTTTCTCAGATCAACAGTTTGGACGAAATTCAACAAAGTTATCCAGAAAACGTGACCTAAAAACTGAATTTTCAAAATTCCTCCATGTTTGGATGCATAAAACTCGGTAACGGTTCGGAATTTCGATAAAACGTATAGAATCAAAGTTGTGGAGAATTTTATAAGCTTTAATTTACTATAGGACATGCTTTATCGAGAAATGCACCGTTTTCGAGATATTTACGAAAAACCCCAAAATGGGACCTTTAGTGACCCCTCGAGCTCGTGCCCCACCCTCCAGGACTTAGTATGCTAATAAGGATACCCACCCCTACATCTGTGCCAATTTTGGTTTGGGTTCTATTTTTTTCTACCTCAGGCCCTTTTTTAGTCTTCGTTGCCCGGACTACTGAAGCTCACAACATTTTTGTTGAGCTGTTTTTACAATACTTGGTATTGATGGATTTGAAGATACTCTGCTTCGGAACTCGTGAATTGTTACTCGCTTAGGTTACGGTGTCTTTCCTCACGTCAACTAACAAGTATTTACAATTTAAGCAGCAGGGAAACAGCATTCTCTTCTGAAACACACTAATTTCTAACTGGAGTGCGCTGATACTTGTGTTTCTATGCCAAACTTACCGCAATATTGATGACTAACCAACGTACATCCGCCAATATCGCATCATCCAACAAACTCGTTCTCTTTGTTCCCACATGTGCTCTACTGTCATTGAAGAGTTGAGCGACACCCCTCCTTGTTTTTTGAATCCAGTTACTCCAGTACTTGTATGGTACCATATTTTTCCATCCATATATCCAGTACTTGTATGGTAGAATTGAGTCTAGAAAAAAAATCTGGAGGTGTTCTTTGACATTTTATTTCCAATGCGAGGGTACATCCGCACAAAACTATGGTCCTCCTTACTGGGACTGACAAACTGGGTTTCCTCAGTTATGAAAGAGTCTCCACTATCGGATATCGAGGAGTGTCAAAAATAGAAGGACACGGCATGCAATTCCGGCTCTATGTCGCTCCGCTTGTTTCAAAAATAGACGATGTAAAAATGTGCCGCAACGCCCAAGACTTCCATTTGAAGGGAGTGATTTACTACGTTTTCTGAACATCGCTTAAGTGTAGTAACAAGTAACAGGTATATTATAGTTCTTCGATACGGCTGAACGATAGAGGATGGATTGTGTGCTATTCAGTTCATTTAATTTATATTTAGTAAAATATTTCGTAAAATATTTCATTGTGATAGTCATCAAAACAGCTCAATAGGAATTTCAACAACTTATGGCCGATTCGATCATTTTTTATAATAGCGAGACGATTTTAATAACGATACTTATCCTTCGGTCAATCTTTTAGTAACTGTCACGCACTGGAGACAGAACACACGCACTGGAATTACATAAAACTTCACACTTGCCTACCTGACGTGTTTTATAGTTAACATTTTATTCCTTGTTCCTGAAGTTTCCCACCACATCTAAACCACTGGAATCTACCCTCCCTATAGTATTGTCAGTCCGCATTATATATGGTACTTATCATTACTGTGAATGCAGTGTAATATAATATATCTTAAGACTCGAGGTCAATTTACTAAAATTTGACGGTACCTACCTTTGAAGTACAGTAGAACTCCAATTATCCGAATTAATGGGGAACGGGACCCATTTTTTTTTTAAATTGCCATTGGAGAGAAAAAAAGCTACGTTTTGATATTGCACTATTTTTTTTTATTGAATTAAATGAAAGAAACATGATATTTTCACATGTTTTAAATATAAATAAAATGTACTTATGTACAAGTTTAGAAATAAAAATCGTTGTTTTTCAAACATCTCCGTCGATGTAAGCTGTATTGCAGTCTTCATCCGTTTTCGGGCAGCCAGGTCACGCATTCGCTTGACGGTGAGCAGTTGCAAGTGGTCACACTCGGGCTGACGCTCCATCCACTTCAAAGCAGTCTCGAGGCCGGCAAATGCTTCTCTAACTGATGGTCCAGCGTCTACTTAAACATCAGCAGAAAGTTCTTCTTCCACTTCCACTTCAACATCTTCTCTCACACTTTCAACAATTTCATCGTCATTGAGAATTTGAAAACCAGGGTCAGACGTGTCACAAGTCATCCACTCTCCTACATCTTCAGCACTTACTTCTGTACAACCAGGAATTTTTACAATCATGAGCGAAAGCGCAAACACTGGCTTCGCGGGGGGAAGAATAATAGCGCACTTAGACTTTTTTTGGACAAATTTTTTTCTGAAAGTGATTCGGATAATCGGCGATTCGGATAGTCGGAGTTCGGATAATTGGAGTTCTACTGTAATTCATTTGTTGTTCCCCCCATCCCCTTACTCGGGGTCTCTGACGAAATCTTGAAGTATGTGGTTTGAGGGTGACTCAGCTGCGATATCTATCTGCGATATATCTGACATCAACACTTTAGCAAACAACAATTGGTCGAAAGAAAGTGAATTGACTCAACTTATTTTGATGTTCAAGTTCTTCAAGTAACGATTCCAGAAAGGCCATCTACACTCCTGCTCAAAATTAGCGCACCACCATCCATTTTTTCGTTTATCTCTTTCCTTCTTCCCTTATAAATTTTGTATCCTGGACTGGCCACCAAGGAGCCTAAACATGAATCCGATAGAGCATGTTTGGGACATGCTGAAAAGAAGAATTCGAGCCAGAGATCCACCATCAGACAATCTTCAGCAGCTGGAAACAGCAGCGAAAGAGGAATGGGACAAAATCCCCAGGAAGGTATCCAAAACTTGATTAGAGGCATGGGTCCAAGGCTCCAAGCCCTCATCCGAGCTGGAGGAGGTAATACCAAGTATTGAAAAGAACAACTGGCATAATTCAAACCTTTTTTCAATTTTTATAATTTTACCACAAAAAGTACATTTTTCTATAATTCATTAAAAACATTTTTTTTTTCTCGAATTTGTGCCTTTTTTGGTTACATTTTTTTTTTCTGAGTTTGCAAACAATGTTTGCAAATAGATAAAAACTTGATAAAGGAAAAAATAAGGGGGCAAACGAAGAAATAGATGGTGGTGCACTAATTTTGAGCAGGAGTATATAAATCAATCCTTCACAACACGTTCGCAATTGGATTACTCTCTGTACCAACACCTAGATTGGAGTGTCAAACCACTTTCTCACATCCCGAACCATAATTTTGTTTCGACGCGATAATTATGCTGTTCTCACTTTTCTTTAGATCTATCGAAAGTGTTTCATGTATTGACTGTTCTGCAGGGAACATCTTCATTTCATTTCTTGCTGAATTTTGCGGTACAGGTTTCGATCACTTATCGAAGTTAGTTTCAGGAACTCAACATTGGTCTCCTTTGTCGCCTTCGATGAAGCCAAATAAAAGGCGCCCCAAACAGTCTGCAATGGTTTTGCTCTTGTTGGCCAAATTCCCGCTCCGAGACCAGTTTGTTCCCCTCGTCAAGGTTAAGCATTCTTGAAGCAGGGAGCGATTAATTTCTTGAAGGCGGAGCCCCACACTTTCGTCAGAGAGCTTATTTTTGCGAAGCAGCCATTTCTCAACTCTCTTGACTTTGCAAAGATTGCTGAATGCCTCATATCTTTGCCTCTCTTGAGACAAATGCAAAGATTGCTGATTGCCATAAAATCTGTATTGCTTGTCATTCAACACGGTTGTGAACACTGCTTCGGGTTATTGCATTGGAAAACGAATTGTAGGAAGTGTTGTTTTGATAGGAAGGGGAATCCTGGAAGTACCCGTAGTAGGAATAGTGAAAATAATGAGGAGCTTACAAAGTTTGTGTTTGCCCGAACCATGAAAGGTGAGACTGGTCATATGGAGATGAATAAGCTTACGGATTGTAACATCGTAGTTCGGAGGTTACATAATTTTCTCCAAGACCTTGATTATTGGTTCCTCCAAGGACCATGAGTTGGTGTTCACACATTAATGTTTTGCAATCACTTTTGTATTGTCAATTACATGTTTTTTAAATCCTCCAAAGTTTTAACCTCTTATTTCATTGAATCCATGGGAAATAGGATGTTGTTGCCGAGAACTAAATCTCTGGAAATGATTATCATCGAAATCGCGGAAGTTATTGGTATCGGAAGGAATTAATTTGTTCTTGTTCCAATTCGCGCTTGTGCTCTGGTAATGATGTAACCTCAGTACAACGTTATTTCGGCAATAACTAATAACGGAAGGTTTTGTCGAACATTCGCTATTTTGCGAATATCG
Source organism: Apolygus lucorum (assembly GCA_009739505.2). NCBI lineage: Eukaryota > Metazoa > Arthropoda > Insecta > Hemiptera > Miridae > Apolygus > Apolygus lucorum. The sequence continues at coordinate 54,166,065 of CM019178.2, read as the reverse complement.
TGTTTGTGCCCTGGTTTAAGGAGAGGTTGGTTCTCGACCATTTGCAATTGGCGTAGAACCACCGTGAATCATATTTATCTGTTCTAAATGCCGAAGAACAAATTTTCGAATTTTCATTGAAAAGGTTCACAAATAAGGGAAACTTTGAAACATGTCAAAAATCAATGTTGGTATCTCAAACCTGCTTTTTTAAAAAATTCTCTTATTGGGTAGTTCCAAAGATCAAAGGGGCAAATATTTCGCATTTTTAACTACCTATAAATCCTAGTACTAGTTATCTCATTAAAATAAAATGTTCTTCAAATTTCTATTTTGAAAGGAAGCAATGAAAGATTCACGAAAGTACACGAAGAACTTTCTCCCTTGGAGGGAAAAACATAGATCATGGATATGTCCATTGTTGTAGGTGTAATTTGAAAATTAAAATGATGAAATAAAATACACACAAGATATGTGCAATTTCCTTGTAATGAAAAATGGTGTCGTAGTCTTTCTTGAGCGGCGTTTATGTTATAAGTAGAGCTCGGAAAATATGCACGAAAATTTCCCAAAAATATGCAAAATATGCATTTGCCCTTAAAACTGCATACGACTTTGGAATTTCAGTATTTTAAGAAAGGATGTTCCATATTATTACATTTTGTTAGCCCTTTTTTCTCCTAAAAAAAGTTATGAAGCATCAGGTAAAGTAAACAAGCAATTCAAACAATCAGTTTTACGTTTTTTATTTACTTTTATACATTTATACGAACTAGGTATAAAATGTAAAGATGAACTACATATTATATTGAACAACAATTACACGCTCCAAATTATCAGGTGTAAAACAGTGTTTCCTGTCACTTAAAATTTCTTTCAACGCAGAAAACGATCTCACTACATCGCAAGATACAATAGGCAAAAATTTAAAAGTGGAAATCTCTTTTGGAGAGTAGGGAGAGTCCCATGAGCTGTCTTCTCCTTTGAGAATTTCCGCGATTTGAACCACTAAGGACCACCCTGGATTTTTCGATAGGACCCCCTCCAGTTTATCCATGACGGCTTCTCCAGTTGTTCCATGCCAGTGGGAGCTTTTTTCGAGCAGGTCGGAAACAGCACCTACGGCAGAGCAGAGATCCATCCCCCTGGTCTCCAGGTGGTTTATGAAATGGGGTACTAAAGTTGGCATTTATAAAGGCCAAACGATGGGCGATCTGCCTGTCCTCCAGAGCATCCATGGTTTTTCGAATAGCCATTGCAGAAGATGGGTCGAAACCGCAAATCCAGAATACGCAAAAAACTGGTAAAATATGCTGCAAAATATGCAAAAATCCCCAAAATGACCAAAAAATGCAAAAATCCCCAAAATGACCGAAATATGCAAAAATATGAAATTTCAATTTCAATTTAAACCACCGCATACCCTTTAGAAACCTTCAAAACGTTCAAATACAAAGATATAACGCATAATAAAAGATATGCAAAATATGCAAATTCCGAGCTCTAGTTATAAGATATATTTTATTAAGTATTTGTATAGGAAAATTCATTGCTCATTGCAAAAATGTACCAGTTGTTGATGTGTTTGGAATAATAAGGGTTCACATTTTCAATAAAATATGGTAAAAACTTTTGGTAATTTCCATCCTCAACATGTAGCTATCCATATGTAGCTTATTTGAAATCTGAGTGAAATTTCTTATAAGAACACCAATCAAAATATCTTATACAATTTCGCAAAATTTACTACTTGAGAAATATTGCTTGCAAGAAAACTACAATCTGACTGATTCACTCGTTCACACTCATAGAGGTAGAAGACTACATAATAGGCATGTAGTAGCATTGTAAGATTTGTGCGGATCCTACAAGGTGTCTCCTGAGCTGTATGATCGGCTCATATGAGCCCCTGAAAAGCCAAGTGGCATAAGTCAAATTTCGGATGAAACGGAGATAAGTGCGGAAACGTAATATGAACATTCAGCTTCGTTTATTGCCCTAGTGGCATAAGTCTAGCGCTTCGAGAATAGCCCAAGAAAAGGCATCCCAAGTTCAATGGGCAACATAAATTTGGGAGTTTTTCAGTAAGCTGGACGCAACAAATGCTTTATCTAAAAAACAGATTTCCATGACTTATGCCACTTGGCTTTTCAGGGGCTCATATGTTGGCTGATTAGCTACTGTGGAAAACGGAATATCAGCTCGAAATTTCCTTGTCATGGAGATTGTCGTAGTTTAGCACAGGAAATACCTATCTTGTACTAATTATGCCAAGTCAGGCAGGTCTGAGCTGTCCCGTCGGACGATCCGCAATCCTCAGATGATCCGAACGACGCCCCCCTCACTGTCTGTCCCATTTCACGAATCCCGAGGAATGGAGGGCAGAGACCCGGACAGCTCTGGATTACTAAATGGGGTGAAAGTCCTTGCTCCCCTCCCTCGCTCATCCCTGTGCCGCCGCCGCAACTTTCCTCGGTCGCTTAGTACTGCACTGGGACCTTTTGTGTTTCTCAATTTTTGATTGGATATGGTTGCACACGAAGTTATTGCACCAGGTTCAGGCCGCGACCTGGAAGAATGAAGGACACATTGTCAAAGTACACCCATTGCTAACATCTCGTGCAGAAGTCTACAAAAACTACAATATTTTCCATACAAGAGCAATTCTTTTAGTAAATATCACGGTTTTTTACATCGAAAAAAAATCTTATATCCAACATTTTACACAGGTACTTGATAGACTACTTCTAAATCTTCGTAAGTCCCAAACAGTTATAAAATGAGTTTTTAGTGTATTTTATGAACGCGTTCCTTGAATTGAAAACGTTTCGTAGCGTAGAAAAAAATCAGCTGATGCGTCGTGGAAGGAGATAATCTTTCTCGCCAACCCATCGACTTGGACATAGATGTAGACCATCAATATTGGTCTCACAGACATGTCAGCCATTTTTTATGTGGTCCGCTTCAAGGTACTTGCAGTGTTTCGAAGTTCAAAAGGACAAGGAGGTAGTTGATTTTTTTTATTCTTCAAAAATTCGTGGTATTTTTGGTAATACTCTTGCACAAAAGTTTTACTTTTTCGTGTTATTTGAAATCTTTAAAATTTAAAGAATCAAAAAGAAAGGAAATCAAAAAGAAAGGAAGCTTCTAGCAGGGAAGGTCGAAATGGTGCCTGACAAGTCTGTAAGAATAAGTTTACAAGCTTGAAGGAGGGCGAAGGATTGGTAGGTGTAGATAAATATGGTCAGATGACGTTGGAAATGACTACAGGGAGATTGGGGTCAGAAAGTGGTAGAGGAAAGTTATGAACAGAGTGGAAAGCGGAGGTTCTCTCTCCTGGTGGGAGCTCAGAACTTTTCATCAAGAGAGGCAGCACAAAAGGATAAGGTGAAGCGGAATGATAATTATTTTATTAAATTATTAATAATTAAATTAATTATATATTAAATTAATAATAAAATAAATGATAATTCCTGCTGGAAGCTTTCTTTCTTTTTGATTTCGACCTCGATGTCCTCTCCATGCAACGAGTAGAGTTTGTGGTTTCCCTGATTTTCCTTAGTATCATTTTCTCATTCCGGTCCATATAATATTCTTTCATCTTCCTCAAAATCCTCATATCCCAGATTGTGAGCGCGATTTCGTCAACTGGGGGTAGAAACTCCCTTCTGTTTGCAGAAATCTATCTTCAATCGGCATTTTTCATCTTAAATGTATAGAATAAATCCAATTCCCAAAAACCCTCATTTCAAAATTATTTCTCCAATATAATCATTAGGTAGAGTCTTAGGATTAGTCAATCAAGTCTTAGAGTTTTAGGATTAGTCAATCAAGTCTATATTTTGCTTCCGAGTCTACCAAGGTAGCGGAAGCTTTGTTTTCACTTTTCAAGGATGAAAAAAAAAGTTCTCCAAAATCAAAATTTTCACTCGCGTTTTAGAGCTTTCTGAACAATTTTGGTTCCGTGTCTGTGTGTGTCTGTCATGAATTCCTTGTAACGCGCATAACTATACGAAGTTATTGTCCGATTTCTCTGAAATTTTCAGGGATTATGCGGGTTGGTGTGTAGACGGTCCCCTATGAAAATCACCACCTTCGGACTAATAGTAGCCACTGCGCATGCGCAAACGTGAATTTCACTATATTTGATTTATTTATTTATTTTCATTCATGGCGTGCCCCCTCCGTCAAAAAAGACATTTTGTCTTTGAGGGGAGTTTGAAAGGAAAAAAAAAAAAAAAAAACGGCCATAACTTCCACATTTTCCACCCGATTTCGATGAAATTTTCAGGGATTGTGCGGGTTGGTGTGTAGACGGTCCCCTATGAAAATCACCACCTTCGGACTAATAGTAGCCACTGCGCATGCGCAAACGTGAATTTCACTATATTTGATTTATTTATTTATTTTCATTCATGGCGTGCCCCCTCCGTCAAAAAAGACATTTTGTCTTTGAGGGGAGTTTGAAAGGAAAAAAAAAAAAAAAACGGCCATAACTTCCACATTTTCCACCCGATTTCGATGAAATTTTCAGGGATTATGCGGATTAGGGTGTAGATGGTCCCCAATAAAGATCATCACCCCCGGACTGATAGTAGCCGCTGCGCATGCGCAAACGTGAATTCCTTGTAACAGCCATAACTTCCTCATTTTCTACCCGATTTCGATGACATTTTCAGGGATTACGCGGATTAGATTGTAGATGGTCCCCAATGAAAACCAAGGCCTTAAAATTTACAGTAGCCTCTGCGCATGCGCAAACGTATAATCCTTGTAACAGCCATAACACTTATATTTTTCATCCGAATTTGATGAAATTTTCTAGGATTGTCCAGATTAGCGTGTAGATGGTCCCCTATGAGGGTAGTGAAAGGTACTTAGAGATCGGTGTTTCGAGACTAACTACTATGCATCGGATCATCTATATAATCGGGTTATGGATACGAGGAAGCTATGTGCCACACCCACTTGGCAGACGTTTTTTTCTCTATGCTTCCTCTGTGTGTGAAATTTAATACACTGCTGTAGATCTTGAGATTGACAGGAGAATGCAGCACCTGTGTTGAAGAATGGTTGAAAACTTGAAACCCGATGTTATTCATCTTACGATTCTTGAAAAGTAATTCGAGTACCGTGACGTAAATTTCTCTAAAAACGAATATAAACTGACAGGAGAAAACTCCTACGTCCGGAGTGGTTCCTAAATCGTGAATATTGGGTTTTCTATATTTTACTGTCGAGTTACAAGCTTTTAACTTCTATCTTATCTCTCTCAATTTCATTCTCTTTGATGGTCTTGGCCAAATCATGGTTTTGCAATTGTGTGAAACTATGAGTCCATCGTCGCTTGGAATTATTTATTGTTCTTTCATTCCGTTATTGAAGTGAAACGTGATCGACGAATCAAAATAGTACCAATTATGATGCAATGACATAACGTTTTTATCAGTTCTTTTTCATGTATTTTTTTCAACCATAAAAGTATAAAAAATGAAAAATTTATTGTTTTTGGAGGAATTGAATTTGATTTTATTGTTGAAATTGAACAAAATAACCAAAGAGGTACCGAACACATGAAAATCTTCATGTGTTTGAAATTATTGTCGAAATTGAACAAAAACCGAAGAGGTACCGAACACATGAAAATTAATGTATTCTGAAGAAAGTAAGGGGGAAAGTCTTTGAACCAAATGTATAGAATAATATATATCACGTATAGAATCATATTTATCAGCGCCCTCGAAAATCCCAGCCCATGAATTTTCTGATTCAAAATACCGAACATATGCTACTATTATGTGCGTACTCGTATCCCTCTAGTTGGACACTTGTACAGTGGATCCACCTCAATTTCATTTGAAATATTTACTTTCTATGCATTCAGACTTTCGGTCAATTCTCAGACGCTTTCTGGTACTTTGAAAAGGTGAAGAATGAGGCTAGCTTCATCTGGAGATCATTTCACTTATAGAACATAGCAAGAAGTGTGGGAATCTTGGGAATAAGTGAGTTTCACAGCGTTTCTCGTGAACAGCCTATGCATAACGACATGATGCAACTTTTGGTATTACCCAGATCTACACACTAGCTGGTTACCCATGAACATGTTATGTTGGCTGATGTTTGGGCTGGTGAATTATTCGAGTCATCAAAAGGATTTGGACAGCATTCATCATGGTTTAATGATCACCCAGATGATCTGATTTCTTCTCAACGTTATATAATTGCCCTCAGAGACCTGTATGACTACAACTACTCTTGCATGTTCAGGAATCAAGGTAACAGAACAGACACGGCTGATCTGGCTCCTTCCTAATCACTTCCAGGTAGTTCGAGAATTCTGAGAGCCTGTGTACTAACTTGCAGAGTTCTAGGATGAGCAGAAGTGCTTTCTTATCTGTATTCCCTCCGCATGATTTCCTGTGGTTCTCCAAAAGAATACGCACCTACCAAATTTCAATGCTTCAGAAGATAATCCCATCTACTCAAGCCTAGGCGTACCAGCTTGATTGACCAACGATAAACAGACTCACACTCGATTTCTGAGAGCGTAGTGAACATTCGTTTTAGTCTGTGAAAGTAATGCTAAAGATGAAATGACTGGAAGGTTATCTTAATGTTATTAAGATGCAACGCTTCATATTAAAAATCTCTGATAAGTTTAGGTAACAAATCAGTGATTTATTCTTGCATCTCGTAATTCACCGTAGTCTTATCTGTGAGCCAGGAACTGATAAGTCACGGAGCGGATGAAGTGGAAGATCGGAATTCGATTTCTAAGCGAATATCTGAGGTGCATTCCGAACACGTAAAAGAGATTGTGTCGCTGATTAACTCGAACTTCATACCTCGAATGCTAGCTTGGAAGAACTTTTTTCTCAAACAACATAGAGCGGCAAATGATTAGACAGGACGGACTCCAATCTGTATCCTAGAAAATCGTGAAAGGTACTGCTTTTCAAATTGACCCCATCTTTAAAGCTACCTCCTTATTAATAAAGAAACGTGGAGTAGGAAATTTACAAACATGGTTTTTTGTCTTCAATTTCCATTGATCAGGAAAATATGATATATGGAAGAAGAAGAAATAACTTTGGTAGGTAGTCAGATAATTTTATTATTTCGATTCAAGTCTAGTTGGTCATCCTAGATTTCTTAACATTTATTTCTGCGTTATTCTATCCTCTTATAATTTAATAACCAGTATCTGGTCATTGAATATTAAATTCATTCGGTCGCTGCCGAAAAATCCTGATATTTATCCCTTAAGGTAGGTATGACCGCAAGAAATTCAGGCCACGCCACTTTACGGCCTATTACCGAACACTCTACTTGTCCTCGGGAAATGTTGGCAGCCGGCCATAATCTCTTTAGGTTGATGTTGCGTCAATGAATTGATCTACCGCAGGAGGAAAGAAGAAAAAAGTGAAATAATCATCAGCCCTTTCCATCCGACGATGTAGCGTTAGTATGTCATTATCAAGGACAGGTGCCAAATAGGTCTTCTTCATTCTTTTTTGCGTTAATACGACTTTCGTGTCGTGGCTGTTATCGTTTTACTACAGTTAACTGATGTAGTTGATGTTCTGCTGACTTTTTGGGTGTGATTGAGGGACACTGTGATAGTTTCGATTGGTAGTGTACATTTTTCCTGGAATCTCCATTCCAATTAGGGTGGCTGAGAATAGTCAATGCTCGAAGAGGAGATACAGTTCTCGTGCAATCGAAAAAAAAACTATACACTCCTCTGTCAGAGCCAGTTGATCGAATTAGCAAACATTATAAACTACCTTATTGCTCATCACTCATGGCTTGTTCAGCGCACAGGCAGCATTGCTAGTTACTGAATTGCTTGATTACTAACGCTACCTCAAAACATGTGAACGAGTGCTCTATGTATTGCTTTCAGCTTACGTTGTCTGGCTGGTTGCTGCAGCGAGCTCGTAAAAAAATTAGGGAACACGTTGTTACCAGGGTCCACTCAAGTGGAGAATTAAGGCTTGGTACTTTAAACATCGTGTTTTTCCAAGTTTACAAAGCTGTTATCAATGTCCTGACGTTTATTTCAGTGTTGCAAGCTGGCCAGGGAATGCAGAAATTAGTGGTTCAAACCTCTTGATAGTTACGTCGAGGTACTCTGACTACTGATATGTTCTTCTTACTTGAATTCCTTACTGTTATCTTGGAATTTTTTCAACAAAATTTTGGTTCAATATGCAGGGGAGGAAATTCGAAAATTGTGAACCAAATATTTGGATGGTTGGGTCTTGGCTCTGATCAAAGCTCATCTTCTTCTCCCACGGTTCATTGCTGTTTTCTTTGAGTCGTTAACTCAAGAACCTTGAATTATTTCAGATTTTTAGGTCTAGGTGCGTTTAGATGAACTCATCGTGTTTGTATGGTTTGGTCGAGCCGCTCTGACTACTGATTATAACTCGTGCACTTCCAGGATTCCTTACTGTTGTCTTTGAGTTTGGTAATTTGGGATCAACATGCGGAGAAGGAAATACGGGATTTGGGTCCAGGTGCTCTCATTGTTTTCTCATTATCATCTTGTTCTCCGCGATTCCTTGATATTTTATAGTAAGTTTATTTCTGTACATCCAGCAAGCCAAACAGTGGGTAGTCCATTGACAACAGGATGTATTCTTCCAGTATTCCGCGCTGCTGTTTTCGTCTTGTCGCGGATTATTCCAAACAACTGAATGGTTATGTCTAGGTGCTCCGAGCATTGCCGTCATGTTTTTCCAGGATTCCAAAGCTCTTCGATATTGTCTGTTTATTTCTGTAAAGCAGCTGGCCAAAGAATGCAAAAATTTGTGGTCCAAACCTAGTTGAGGTATTCCAGGTGCTTTGAGTATAGGCTCATCGTGTTTTATGATTTAGTCGAGGTCCTCTCACATCTGATTACAGCTCATGTACTTTCAGAATTCCTTGCTGTTGGAGTTTGTTCATTTCAGTTCAACATGGTGAGAAGGAAATGTGGTTCAAACGTCTGAATAGCTGGATCTAGGTGCTCTCATTGTTATCTCATTATCATCTTGTTCTCCGCGATTCCTTGATATTTTATAGTAAGTTTATTTCAGTACATCCAGCAAGCCAAACATTGGGTAGTCCATTGAAAACAGGATGTATTTTGCTGTTTTCGTCTTGTCGCAGATTATTCCAAACAACTGGATGGTTATGTCTAGGTGCTCCGAGCATTGCCGTCATGTTTTTCCAGGATTCCAAAGCTCTTCGATATTGTCTGTTTATTTCTGTAAAGCAGCTGGCCAAAGAATGCAAAAATTTATGGTCCAAACCTAGTTGAGGTATTTCAGGTGCTTTGAGTATAGGCTGTTTTATGATATTGTCGAGGTCCTCTCACATCTGATTTCAGCTCATGTACTTGCAGAATTCCTTGCTGTTGGAGTTTGTTCATTTCAGTTCAACATGGTGAGAAGGAAATGTGGTCAAACGTCTGAATAGCTGGATCTAGGTGCTCTCATTGTTTTCTCATTATCATCTTGTTCTCCACGATTCCTTGATATTTTATAGTGAGTTTATTTCAGTACATCCAGCAAGCCAATCATAGGGAAGTCCATTGACAACAGGATGTATTCTTCCAGTATTCCGCGCTGCTGTTTTCGTCTTGTCGCAGATTATTCCAAACAACTGAATGGTTATGTCTAGGTGCTCCGAGCATTGCCGTCATGTTTTTCCAGGATTCCAAAGCTCTTCGATATTGTCTGTTTATTTCTGTAAAGCAGCTGGCCAAAGAATGCAAAAATTTGTGGTCCTAACCTAGTTGAGATATTCTCATGAGAGATATTCATTGAGATATCAGGCTCATCGTGTTTTATGATATTGCGAGGTCCTCTCACATCTGATTACAGCTCATGTACTTTCAGAATTCCTTGCTGTTGGAGTTAGTTCAATTCAGTTCAACATGGTGAGAAGGAAATGTGGTTCAAACGTCTGAATAGCTGGATCTAGGTGCTCTCATTGTTATCTCATTATCATCTTATTCTCCGCGATTCCTTGATATTTTATAGTAAGTTTATTTCTGTACATCCAGCAAGCCAAACATTGGGTAGTCCATTGACAACAGGATGTATTCTTCCAGTATTCCTCGCTGCTGTTTTCGTCTTGTCGCGGATTATTCCAAACAACTGAATGGTTATGTCTAGGTGCTCCGAGCATTGCCGTCATGTTTTTCTAGGATTCCAAAGCTCTTCGACATTGTCTGTTTATTTCTGTAAAGCAGCTGGCCAAAGAATGCAAAAATTTGTGGTCCAAACCTAGTTGAGGTATTCTAGTAAAGGCTCATCGTGTTTTATGATATTGTCGAGGTCCTCTCACATCTGATTACAGCTCATGTACTTTCAGAATTCCTTGCTGTTGGAGTTTGTTCATTTCAGTTCAACATGCTGAGAAGGAAATGTGGTACAAACATCTGGAATGTGTGGTCTAGGTGCTCTCATAGTATAGCTCATCTTGTATCCCCTGCTGTTGTATTGTACTGACCACAGCTTATATTTATGTAGCTCATTATGTGGGTACTTCCAGAGTCCCGCGCTGTTGTTTTTGTCTTGACGTGGATTTATTTCCGTGCAGCAAGTTCTTTCCTAGTCCAAACAACTGGATGGTGAGGTCGAGGTGCTGCGAATTTGTTGCAGTAACTGACCTTGTGGGCGAGAGGGGAGGTGGCGGATCGATCCAGGCTTCATTGATTCGCCTGGGCGGCGTGGCAGCGGGTGCGCAAGGGCTGTCCCCCTCGACCTCCCCCCGACGACGACCCTCTGCACAATCAATCCCAGTCTGTTCCGAACGTGGGGGAGGCCGTCGTCCGTCCACGGAAAATCACTATTTCCCAAGAAATCCCCCTGGAAAAAACGTACCGATATTTTCCTCGTTTTTTAGTTCGGGTTGGTTTTCACCCTTTTGTTTGACTGTGTGTCCCTAAATCGGCTCTAAACTGTTCCTCACCGACCAACGGGACTTCCGTCCCGTCTTCGCTAGTACAAACCCAATCCACAAACATATGGTGCTTCCCAGCACAGGTAAGCCATTGTCGATCCAATTACACCCTAAATAGGCTATTCTATTCAGATTTGATCAGATATGTTGTTTTTAGCCATGAGGTATTCTCAAAGATCAGAAAAAACGTCACTATTCTTCACCAGGCTAGCGCTTTCAGGGCGTACGATGGCCTCTTTCTCAAACCTGTCCATCCTTCAATATTTGTATTAACACTGAGGAATTCGACAAGAAGGCATTCTTGTTCTTCACTGGCTATAGACTTTACTTCTGACAAAAAAAACTTGTGTTGCGGAAGCCTCACTCACTTCCCTTACCACCATACACCCAAAATCGTGTGTTTTTCATGTTTTCCTATCCATGAAGAGTGTTTGATATAAAACCCTTATACATGTAAAAGAAACTCACATAAATATTGTAAGAACGGGATCTGATGGATTTCGTTTTACTATTTAACTTTCCCTACATGATATGGTATACGAGTAGATAATGGTTTTATTACTCAATTTTGATCTGTTATAGCAAAAAAATAGTGTAAGTAGTAAGGAGTTCGGCTAGCGGTACTAGGATATTCCTGCGTCGGTTCGCCTCAGATCAGGATAATATAAATTCTACTCAGTACCTGCTAGTGGACATCATGATAGAATTTATATGGGCGTTTTGATTGTACTATTACGCAAGCTCCGCTTAGTATCTGCCCCATACGGGTAAGACATCCCATTGATTTGAGGATCAATGGATAAAGAAAATTGTAGGTTGCGCTAAAACTGCCCAATTTGAACTTGATATTTACATTGAATTCGCCGAATTTTTAGGGTTTGTAGTAAGAAAGCAAGAGGTTCGTTTCATAAGTACTACGTTCAAGACTTTCACCAGACTGTGTGTCTAGGGCCTTCGGGAGCAGAATACTTATAGTTTGGGAATAATTTTCAAGGGTTGAGGATCCCCCTGGATTCACTTTTGAGAATTACGAGGGTGGATCAAATATAAACGGGACTTTATTTTTTTTTTAATTTTATTTGTTAGAAAATAAAAAGCGGGTATATGTCACTTTTCTACATATTCTCCTGCTTTTGTGACACATTTTTCCCAGCGAATAGGAAGTTTTTTAATCCCAGCATCAAAAAACGATGAAGGTTGCGTCTGAAGCCAATTGCGCACGAACCCCTCGACCCCCTCATCATCCTCGAATCGCTGTCCGCCTAGGGCTTCTTTAAGTGGCCCAAACAAGTGAAAATCACAGGGCGATAGGTCAGGGCGGATAGGGAGGATGATCAAGTGGAGTCCAATGCATTTCTTCCAATTTTTGAACAATTAGAGCTGCAGTATGGGGCCTTGCATTGTCGTGGAGGAGGATGACGTCACGAATTGGTTGATTCCGTCTTTTGCTGCGATATGCAGCCCTCACCTGAGTCAGCAGCTCACAATAGTAGGCAGCATTGATTGTTCTTCGCTCATGCAAAAAATCAATGAGCAAAACGCCTCGATAGTCGAAAAAACAGTTGCAAAGACCTTGCCAGCAGACAGTCGAGTTTTTGCTTTCACTGGGGCTGTCTCCCCCTTCCACCGCCACTCCATACTGGCTTGCTTCGATTCGGGTGTGTAATGATGGACCCATGTTTCGTCGCAGGTGACGATGCTAGCCAAAAATGCTTCCCCTTCTTCCTCATATCTTGCAAAAAGCCTCTAACAGACCTCCAAACGTCTCAACTTCTGATCTGCAGTCAAAAGGCGAGGGACCCATCCGGCACACACTTTACGGAATCCTAGGTGCTCTGTAATGATCGTTTGGCAGCTCCCATAACTTACCCCTACCTGCTCAGCGATTTCAGAGACAGTCACACGTCGATCATCTTCAAGAATGTCACGAACCGCTTGAATGTTCTCATCCGTAATGCTGCTCCGGGGACGACGATCGTGTTCCTCATTCTCTACTCGTTCTCTTCCCTCCTGAAACTCTTTGTGCCAGGCAAACACACGGGTCCTAGAGAGGGTTTCGTCCCCGAACTGGGCAGTCAACCTTTGAAAAATTTCCGAAGGTTTGACTCTTTCAGGGGTAAGAAATTTTATGATAATTCGTTGCTCAATGGAAACGGGCACCTTTTGTTCAGACATCGCGATAACTACTCATGAAAGGTTGTAAAGGGGGAGACGCCCCCCTCATCCACCTTCTAATGAACCTGTTCAAACAATCTCGAAGTGACGGGCCCGCTTCTGTCAACCATCGGCGCTCAGAGGTCAGAGTCCCGTTTATATTTGATCCACCCTCGTATAATAGGTAAAAACTGGGTGGTTTCCCACAAATATCAAACCCTCTCGAGAAAATTTGGAATTTTTGCAGGAACGTCCTTGACATTATAATATAATACCATTATAGTGGCGTCTACTGCTTTTTAGCGAGAATGTTGGGAATCGATGTTACACGAAAGAAGAAGATATTCTGAATTTTCTAGTGGCGCTTACTCTAATTTCAATTTTTTGGAGTTTCGCAGCTAAGGTTCTCTCGTTCGTCTCTAGAGCTCGTTATATCTGAGGCATTATTCTTCGATATAATACTTTTGATGATGCGCGGCTCCAACTGTCGGAAAGTAAACCCCTCCCTCTCACACTACTGAAGTTGGTAACTGTCCTGGCTGTAGGTCTGTTGGTGTCCTCTATCCTCTTCATAAATGCCCATTTCCTGTAACTATTCACTAAATGGAAGATTTTTCCAATCAAGGCTTGACCAAATCTAGAAACAAAGCACCGAGGCTCCCTCATGATGATTTATAATAAATTATACAATTAATTTTTTCCCTACCCAGGCGAGGATAAGAGAATAACTCATGAGTAATCATGAATTCTTCTTCCCGCTGTCCGTGCGACTTGATTCAGTATGAATACTTTTTTGAGAGAGAGAGGGAGAAAATAAATATTTATTGAACATTTTAGAAGTTAAAAAGTTGGACAAGGACTCCAGTAGATCGTCGAAACATAAGGGATTTGACAAAAGTTCAAAATGAATTGCCAAAAGTTGAATTGGTATGCCAAAAGTTTGCCAAAAATTTAAATTGATTTACACCAAAGGTTTTTTTGGCTTGCCGTACATTATTTTTATCCGAGATATAAATCCCTATGCTTCATACTGACACTAAAAACCATATTTTTCACCAGTTAGTTATCGATTGATCATCCATGTCTAGTAATTTGCTCATCTGTTCCGATTCCATCTTTGGAAAAGAAGAGATTTTTTTGTGGGAAGAAATTTCTCGTTAATTCGTCTTTTATACTTGACACAAAATTGATTGTTGTTTCAATTCCAAATCAAATGTCAAATACCACATCCGGGCTCAGTAATGTCATTGTGTTTTCCGAAATATACCAACATCACAAGCTCAGGTTTTTGGGTAGAAAAGCTAGACGCTTCAAGTGGGTTGTAACGTAGAATTTTTCTCATGGCAAGGAAGTCTAAGCAGTGCAAGCAAGTTTGATGTTGTTTCGTTGTTGGTATTTCATTAATTTCACCTGAAAAATGTTGTGTTTGTGTACTGGTGCCTCGGTTGGGAGTTGATTCACGCCTGCTAGTCCACATTTATGTTGAAAGGTAATGCAATGTGCGTCAAGCTAGTCTTCAATCTGACGTTGTTATTATAGTTAACATTCTTCAAAAACTTGGCACCGAATCAAACCACGGCTCAGCTAATAGGTAGTTCAAAAACGTGAAAAAAGATTGAATACAAATATTGATCTCAATTTTTCTCTATTCTGCTCGCAATGGTCTCTATCCACTCTTTTGATGGTCATATTTGGAATCTTTCCACTTAACCTTGCATCGGTCGCGCCTTCCCACAGGCAAAGTGGGTCGCCCTGCTGTATTTACACCGCAGTCATTCTCGTTGCGTATTTTGCTCAAAATTGGAAAATTTGACAATCTGAGAAACAATAAATTGAGTTACGATTGCTTCAGTTAACATTTTTATTCATACAATTGCAAAATATAGGGTAGAATGTGTAAACTTGAACAAAACAATAAAACCTCAGGAAGTCTCGTCGCGCAGCTGTCCTAACACCGCTATACTCTTGCCTTTATTTAAAGAGCTCTGGACCGCGGGTTCCAAAACCCCTTCCCTGCCAAGAGGTGGCAACGTTGCAAGGTGCTCACCTTGCGGTGAAAACCCTTGCGGTGAAAACGGTCACAACCCTTCGCGGTCAAAACCCATCTTCCTTCTTCATCTTCTATCAACATACAATTTAATTATTTATCGTTCGGTGAACATTTTTTGTAATTTAAATTCGTAATGTACTAATTATTCTGATGAAAATGAGTCCAAATTTCCTGTAATTCGGCGAAGAGGGCGCAATTCGTTTGGGTGGATTGGCCGGGAGAGGGCTGCTGAGTTTTAATCGTACCTGCCTCGAGTTTATACTCGATATGTTCAATTTTTCTCGCTGATCACGATTTTGGTGATGGGATGATCGAAATAATTTGTGAATCAAGTGTGCATTTGCAGATGAGGGTAAACTGCTGGGGGGTTCACGGGCGGAGGGGTCGCGCAGGTATACCTCGACCTTCCGCTGGGGCGCTCGGATTCTTGCAGCGATGCCGAACCTTCGGGGCCTTCAAAAATCCCAGAGCTCTTTAAATAAAGGCAAGAGTATAGGTACTCAGCGCACGCCTTACTCGTCGACGCCTGAAGCCAAACTGAATAGCAACTCACAAGGTGGCGACTCATGCAATTTCGGGAGTGGGGTCCTAAACAAAAAATACATATGTGGGTTTGGGTGAATTTTCGAAAATTTGGTCAAAGGGCAAGCGTTTTCTTCCGAATGCGGTGTAAACACTGCAGGCGCGACCGACGGAAGGTTACAGCCACAGCTTAACTTGGTAGCTCGAGGTTTCTTGACAGAGTGATTCTTGTGAATTTCGTTCTAATTCAGTCGTAGTAAGCTCAAAAATATCTACTTCCTCAAGTCTTGAATTGCTTGAATTTTATCGCTCCTATTTCGAGGATTGGTTTTTATTTACACCATGAGACTCAGCTTGCTACAAGAAAATAACCTAGAAAAATAATAACAGAAATATTAGTTCTCTCGTTGTGGAACTAACGTTCTCCCTATGAAGATGTGGAGTTTACAAAATCAACGTAGTCACAATAGGATACCACAGAACGACCTCTTTCAAAGGACTTTACAAACTACCTCTTACATTGACTTTTTTCGCCATTTCTAATGCTCTCAAATATGTAAGAATATCTGCGTTGAAAACACGAAGGGTAAAGGCACCAGTAGTAGACACTATTGTGAGACTCTTCCAGTAATTTTAGATGTAGTTCACTAATTTCCAATAAATTTCCCTTTTTTTGCTATATTTGTCCAACAGCACTCTTATTTGACCTAAATTCTTCCTTAAAATATCTCAATCATTAACATTTAGGTCGTTTTTTGATAATTTTGGAGAACAAGTTTTTTCACCAACAGTAGACACTAGTGTGCCAGTAGTAGACAAGAAAACACACCAGTAGTTGACACTTCATTAAATTAATATATTTTACGTATTTCTGATCAAACATGCACCCATATTCGCGGTTTTGAGCTATGAGCGCTTTTGGTTTATTATTTTCAATAATGAACCTTTGGAATAGACCGAAAAAAAAAGGTTTAGCGCCCCCTCAAAATTTGTTGGTTTACGTTTCAAGGTACTTAGAATCCAAAAATCGAATAAAAATTTGGCCGTCCGTCCGCCGTACTTTCCCCACTTAGCATTGACCGATTTTGATGAAATTCGGTATGTAGGCTCCATTTGGGGTCTAGTTGTGCCCCGAAGATTTTGGTTGATGTAAGTCACTTCTAAGGGTCAAAAAATTAATTTTGAAAATTTAAAAACGCCCTAACTCAAAAAATTTTGATATAAAGGTATTGTTTTTTCATCAATTTAAGATAATATAGAATTTTTAAAATTTGTTGAGACCACGCGGAGCTCTGTAGGACAAAACGTTCGCTCCCTACGAGAATTTAAGGGTTGGGCGTACGATAAATCAGAAACAAGAGTGTGAATCGCAAATGAGGCCTAATCTCCGTTCAAATTTTAGCGTTCATAATTTGCAGCGTTTTCCGAATAATTCCACATTTTCCCCTTCACAGGTGGCATGGCTGTGCTACTGTAAACAACAGTCGTTAAACATGAGTCAAAGCACCAGAACCTTCACAATAAATTTCTTCCTTAGATAGGTAACATCACAATTTTCTGGTTCCAGTAGTAGACACCCCTGTCTCAACTCAAGCATCCTCGTGTTCACAATTGAAATACGAATAAGTTTTAATAATGTTCTAAAAAGCAGAGAAAAAACCAGTAGTAGACACAAATGTCTACTACTGGAAAGGACGCGTTATCTATGACCCAATAGTGGACAATCTCTGTTTGAACGAAATTATACAATATTAACCAAAATAAACATCGCAACTGTGGAGGAAATACTTGAAATAGCACGTAGAAATCAAATTGGTGCAGATTATATTTCTGGTGGGAACGCAGCAGATGATATTATTTAAATTGGTGCCAATTGCAAACCTTTTTGATGAGCTGGGTTCTTATTTTTTTCAAGTTAAAGTTCAAGTGTCTACTTTTGGTGCAGTGTCTACTACTGGTACATTTACCCAACTTGGTGGATTTTCCGATTTTTAATACTGAGCAGTATAGTATGAAGGTTCTTTCAAGATTCGAGTACTTACAATATTAGGTATGATATTTTTTGGTGGCATTCTGATCTCGATTAACGTGTGAACAATGTGTGAGTTCGTGGAGTAAGGTTGTTCCATTTTTTACATCACCCTAATTGACAATCATGAAGATTAAGGAAAGTCGTTCATCAAATCAGATTCACTGTTCTTCTCGTCATTCAAACTTTCCCGTATGTCGTCCTATTCACCGGCTATTTATTAAGAAACAATATGATCTGATGACTAACACGGTTAGTCAATAAACTTTATCAGAGAACTGGTGGCCATCTCGAATGATTTCTACGTCTCATCTGTACAAGATTTGGTGTTACATCAATTTGTTGATTGTGTTTTTTGTTCTTGTTCGCAGAAACATCATCATTATCGAGAAGGCCCGGGAGTTTACACAGGGGAGTAGAGCCAACAGCTGGCCTTGTCTCTAGGTGTATGATTTCATCGAAGCTACAGTGGCCTGTCAGTTATAGGTAAGTTCCTATCAACCCTACTACCTAATCACTCAAGTTCAAAGCTATAACGATCTGAATGAAACCAATGTGGTAAAAACTGACTTGACCCACAACTGCCTCGTACCATAAGATGTAACGGTCAGCTAGTAGTTCCCAATTCCATTAACCCTCCATCACGCATGTTTCGCTGAGGCACTACTACTAGCATGAGGTCTGATGAACCCCATCCTTTCGAGGTTTTTATAAGGAATTGAAAAAATAAAATGGCTTTTAACTGAAAAATCCATTGCAACACTTTGGATCATGTTGAGCAGACTCTCAGTTCCATTTTAGTTTTTGTGATAATTTTTTCCACAAAAGAACAAAAACATTTATGTAACCCTTTTTCTTTAGGTATGGGTTTTCGGTAAATTGAGTAGAGATCGCGCAAACTAACAAGGGGTTTTGAAAACACAGATATCACTCTTTAACTAGTGTGAAACATATTGTTTAGTAATGCATGCATTCCAGGGGACGTCCCATTGGATAAGCATTAGATCAGTTTAACCAGTTGTTAAGTGATAAAACTGTTTCACTCAATGTAATTTATTTATTACTTTAGGCAAGAAATAACCCCCCCCCCCCCCACACCATTATCCACCTTAACATTTCTAGCGGCATGGGAGCCTCGAATCTGAAGAGCATTTTAAAATCCATGATCTACGATACCCAACATGCGAATTCGAGTTCACCCCCCCCCCCCACCTCCCCAAAGCCAACAATGGTGCCAGTCCGGCACCAAAGCGGAAATACGTCGTAACATTGAACTTTCATCTGTTAGTTTTGGTAGGCAGTCCGTCGAGGTTCACATCCGTATTCAAGGTGAAACACCACGAAACACCCACGAAATATGAGGTTTATGGTATCGTGGCACCACTATTAGTTCCATGGTGGTACAGAGAATAATTCATGAAAATCCGGAGGTATAATGAGAATTTTTCCTCAATTTCAAAGCTTGGGTACAATTAGTAAGCAGTAAAGGAACCAAAATATTGAAAAATCGGATATTTTGTGAATATTATCCCCCCACTCACCCCCTCCCCTTGCGAATTTTGGTACTTTGGTGAAATCATGTACAACTCGGAAGTTATTTTAGTCAAACAAAAAAAGAAACACACAAATCGGTTGGAAATTGAGGCCTGGGCAGAGTTTATAAGATTATGCCCGCAAACGCACGTTTTTTAAGCATTAACCCCTCCTTTCCCCCCTTTAAAAAGCAAAATTCCAAATTCCGGCGCTGTAGTGCACAACTAGATAGTTTTCCGCGTCGAACAAAAAAAGAACCAGGAAAATCGGTTGAGTACTAAGGCCTGGGCAGAGTACACAAGATTTTGTTACACACACACATACACACACACAGACATACACCTATGGTTTTTTTTCGCGGATTTGGATTCAGAATGGTCTAAAACGGATTACTGTGTGGTTATTTTTTGCTTCCGAGTCTACCAAGGTAGCGGAAGCTTTGTTTTCACTTTTCAATGATGAAAAAAAAAAGTTCTCCAAAATAAAAATTTTCACTCGCGTTTTGCGTTTTAGACCTTTCTGAACAATTTTGGTTCCGCGTCTGTCTGTCTGTGTGTCTGTCTGTCTGTGTGTCTGTCTGTCTGTGTGTCTGTCTGTCTGTCTGTCTGTGTGTCTGTCTGTCTGTCCGTCTGTCATCAATTCCTTGTAACGCGCATAACTATACGAAGTTATTGTCCGATTTCGATGAAATTTTCAGAGATTGTGCGGGTTGGTGTGTAGACGGTCCCCTATGAAAATCATCATCCCCGGAATGATAGAAGCGACTGCGCATGCGCAAACGTGAATTCCTTGTAACGGCCATAACTTCTACATTTTCCATCCGATTTCAATGAAATTTTCAGGGATGTTACAGACTAGTATTTAGATCGTCCCCTATGAAAATCATCACCTTCGGACTGATAGTAGCCACTGCGCATGCGCAAACGTGAATTCCCTTGTAACGGCCATAACTTCCACATTTGCCACCCGATTTCGATGAAATTTTCAGGGAATATGTGGATTAGGTTGTAGATAGTCCCCTATGAAAATCATCATCCCCGGACTGATAGAAGCGACTGCGCATGCGCAAACGTGAATTACTTGTAACAGCCGTAACTTCAACTGTCCCCCAGGGGTCGCGGGTTCGAATCCCAGCCGAGGCTAAGTATTTTTTTGATCCAATAACATACATCTACTCACTTAATTTTTCATCCGAATTTGATAAAATTTTCTAGGATTGTCCAAATTAGCGTGTAGATGGTCCCCTATTAGGGTAGTGGAAGGTACTTAGAGATTAGTGTTTTGAGATTAACTACTATGCATCAGATCATCTATATAATCGGGTTATGGATACGAGGAAGCTATGTGCCACACCCACTTGGCAGACGTTTTTTTTTCTGTTGAGTGTTGTCCAACTTCACCCCAGATCGATCGCATAAGGACGCCCAAGTCTTACTGTGGGACGTCCTAAAAACGTGAATTTCTTACCTCTGGTGGGAGATTCTTTCTTCTTAAGAAATAGGGAACACTGGAGGGAAGGTACCAGACGGATAAATCCAGTAGGCTCCAGACGTTCCTTCCTCGTTCAAGGTTAGTCTCATCTCTTACAAACCGGCGCTCGGTTGCCGTCCCCGTCTGAAGGAGCATACCGACAGTGAACTTGCAAAACTATGTAAGTCGTTTTCCAGAAATTTTACAGGATAACGAGAAAAACTGTTAGACTTGCTTCGATCGTGGAAGGTTCTAGACTTACAGGTTATTACTTTGGTGCATAGAGAAGAGATAGTCGAGTTTTTGCCAGTTTGGCTCCGTTTGATGGATTAAGGGGTTCTCATTCTATCCAAATAGCTAATAACCTTATTTTCGAAAAAAAATCGGACTTACATGGTTTTGCAAGTTCACTGTCGATACATTGCCCCCCACCACCCTCCAGTGCCCCCCCCCCATTCCCCAGCCTTCTCATAGCGTGTTGAAATTCTCAACAGTTTTTCCCAGTTTTCTCAGGAAATAATCATCCAATTTTCATGTTTTTAGTGGCATTCTTCTTATATTTAATATCTCTACGCCCATGCGATTGTTTAATTCCAAAAGTAAAAAACTGTACCTGAATTTGAAATTTTCAAGAATTTTTGAAAGTAATTAGTGCAACTACTTAGGCAATTGAAAAACTAAAAACATTGCCGCAGGAGTCATAAAATCGACCAATAATTGCCTCTTACCCGCAAACTTTGTTGAACATAAATTTTTCACTGATAATGGTTTGAATGGAACCTTCAGAAATGACATGAAGCATTAAGCGAAGTGCATAAAGAGTAACACGACCATCTTCGCTCTATAATTGTCTGGTTCTGTGTCACGAAAGTTGATCTGGCCGTCCTTAAACTCAAGAACCCATTCACGCTCATTTTTAACGTCCACACATCCCTCTCCATAAACCTGCCCATGAAATTCAATCTACGTAAATTTCAAGCTACCTATGTTTTCACTTTGAAATTGAAAAAAACCCTCTATTTTCGCTTAAATAACACGGTTTTTCGCTTTCAACACCATTTCCGAACTCGAATTTCATTGAAAACCTAAAAATTAATCGATCGTTTTAAAACTGACAATTTTTGCATGTTTGTTCCGAAGAGCGCCATTGAATTGGGCAAAATTTTCCAAATGAAATTTTCGAGCAAAATTTCAAATTTATAAAAAAAATTAGAACTTTATCCCTAAAAGATCTTGGTTTTCACTGGTCGCTTGGAAATGTAAAGCTCTTTCCAACGATACCTTAAATTTATAATTTACTCGATTAATAACGCGAGTTATTGCGGTTTTAATGACGTAAGGTTAAAATCGCGAAAAAATTTCAATTTTGAAGAAAAGAGGGGTTGAAACAAATTTGCTAAGGGACTTTTTTTGGTTGGAAATACCTTTTGGAGTCGATCCTTGAAGAGTCCACTTTATCAATAGATAACCGTCTTTAGTATTTTACCTTCTAGTTGAGGGAGTCTCAGTCGGTCGCCGTTCGTTCCTCGTCACGAGTTAGTATTTCTATCAAGAACCGGCGCTCAAAGTTAAAAAGTTGTTCCTAAATTTGCAATTTTCAAGGATTTTTGAACTGCATTAGTGCATTTATCTGGGAATTGAAAAACTAGAAGATTGCCGCTGGAATCATCAAAATCGAACAATTAGTGCCGGCAAAAAGAGGGAAACCCCGTGTATTCACTAACTGAATTTCCCACTTTTCGCCGATTATTATTGTTCGAATTCCCTCAGTAGATGCACTAATAAATTTCGAAAATCGTGGAAATTTTCAAATTAAGGTACAACTTTTGAACTTTGAGAGCCGGTTCTTGATAGAAATACTAACCCGGGACGAGAAACGAATGGCGACCGACTGAGACCCCTTTAAACTTTTTTTACTCGCATTTCAACCTTTTTGACTTTTATGAAACCTTTTTCACTTCGACTTGAAATTTGTCTGTTCTAATGTAGAAAAGTAAATTTTTTTTTAAACTTGATTTACGCACAAGAAACAACACATGAAAACTTCATTTACATGCTGAATTAGGTAATTAAGTTTACTTTAGCTAGTCTTGACGTGCAGAAAGGACCCTATACTCTTGCCTTTATTTAAAGAGCTCTGGGATTTTTGAAGGCCCCGAAGGTTCGGCATCGCTGCAAGAATCCGAGCCCCAGCAGAAGGTCGAGGTATACCTGCGCGACCCCTCCGCCTGTGAACCCCCCCAACAGTTTACCCTCTTCTGCAAATGCACACTTATTCACAAATTATTTCGATCATCCCATCACCAAAATCGTGATCAGCGAGAAAAATTGAACATATCGAGTATAAACTCGAGGCAGGTACGATTAAAACTCAGCAGCCCTCTCCCGACCAATCCACCCAAACGAATTACGCCCTCTTCGCCGAATTACAGGAAATTTGGACTCATTTTCATCAGAATAATTAGTACGTTACGAATTTAAATTACAAAAAATGTTCACCGAACGATAAATAATTAAATTGTATGTTGATAGAAGAGGAAGAAGGAAGAGGGATAATGGGTTTTGACCGCGAAGGGTTGTGACCGTTTTCACCTCAAGGTTTCACCGCAAGGGTTTTCACCGCAAGGTGAGCACCTTGCAACGTTGCCACCTCTTGGCAGGGAAGGGGTTTTGGAACCCGCGGTCCAGAGCTCTTTAAATAAAGGCAAGAGTATAGTTATGCGGGCATGGGTTAATTCGAATCGCCATCTTCTTCTTCAGAGTGGTGATTCTTCCTCCATCCCTACTCCGCCAAAAAGCGCGGCTAAAGCATGTTCCATGTTTCTTGAATTTTAGCCAAAGACTAAGCAGTAAGGCGAGGCTCAAAGGACCGAGTTTTTACCAAAATCCTCTTTTTCTTCCAAGATTTAAATGAAAGTATAAAAGATATAATAAATTTTGAGTAAAAAAGAATAATTTGGAATTTGAATTGGTTTTCTAATAGTCAAAATTATTTAAGTACTCGATATTCCAACATTTATCAAATTGTATTATGTACTCCCGCTCAAAATTAGAGCACCACCACCCATTTCTTCGTTTATCCCCTTCTTTTTTCCCTTATCAAGTTGCACACATTGCTTGCAAACACAGAAGGAAAAAGGTAACAAACAAAGGCACAAATACGAGAAGAAAAGATGTGTTTAATAAATTAAAGAAAAATTAACTTTAATTTTTAATAAATTAAAGAAAAATTAACTTTAATTTTTAATAAATTAAAGAAAAATTAACTTTAATTTTTAATAAATTAAAGAAAAATTAACTTTAATTTTTAATAAATTAAAGAAAAATTAACTTTAATTAACTTAAATTTAATTTTATCGTAAAATGATTGTAAATGTGACAAAAAAGGTTTGATTTATGCCAGTTTTCCTTCTCAATACTCAGTATTACCTCCTCTAGCTCGGATGAGGGCTTTGAGCCTTCCACCGATTCTTCTTATCAAGTTTTGGGTATCCTCCTGGGGATATTGTCCCACTCCTCTTTCTCTGCTGTTTCCAGCTGCTGAAGATTGTCTGAAGGTGGATCTCTGGCTCGAATTCTTCTTTTCAGCACGTCCCAAACATGCTCTATCGATTTCATGTCTGGACTCCTTGTGACCAGTCCAGGATACAAAATTTATGAGGGAAGACGGAAAGAAACAAACGAAAAAAATGGATGGTGGTGCTCTAATTTTGAGCAAGAGTGTATTTATTGTTTGTATTTCTATTTTCCTAAATTATAGCCACATTGATATTTCTCTTTCGTTTGTTGCAGGACATCAAAATTTTCAAGTAATCGGCACAGGAAATCTCAGCCTTTCAGAGAA
>CM019178.2:54090615-54141425 GCA_009739505.2 Apolygus lucorum | reverse complement strand
ACGAGTATTAGTAGCCAAGGGCAGGGACAAAAATATGGGAGCCTCAAACATCAGGGGCGGAATTCATAGACAAGGCTTGATGTGAGCGAGCCCTCAATTATCTGAGTTGAGGGTCGGCCCTCGACTCAACAGTCCGTATTCATAGTTGATTGAGACGGCCCACTAAGTGTTGTGGTTCGCCTGAGTGCACACTGAGCCTGAGGGGGACGCTCAGGGGCACTCAACTCATTTTCACCTTAAGTTGGCAGCCTTGGTGGGGATATTTCCCTGTTTCAAGGATATTTGGGTAAAAGCATGGGGGAAAATTTCCCTCTCGTATTCTGCACTGATCGTGAGTTATAACCTTGTCACCGGTTCTCTGTGGTTATAACTGTAATGAAAAGCTTCTTATTGCATTCTCGATACTGGGATGTGCATGCTAATTTCTCTATTTTGTCCGACTTCCTACAAGTAACATTAATTTTGAGTTATTAGCAGTGTGATGAATCAATCAAAATTGAAGTCTGTTCAATATATGAGGGTGCTGACTTTTTTCGGAGTTTTGTAACTTGATTTCTATCTCTGCAATTCATCAGTTGGAATGAATTTGCTGCCATCGGATTCGACTATATTGCTCTGAAGAAGGTAAGAAGTTATGATTTCCTTAATTTAGAGTAAAAGAGTGTACTGTACCTATAGTAGGTACGATACGAAAGAAAGAACCACTATTCAAAGTAATGAACACAAAAAGACATTATGGTATCATTTTCATCAGTGTTCTTAGGCATCATTTAACCAAATCAACCCATTGATTGTTTCAGACAAATTAACTTCTCCCGGCCGAATGAAGAGGGTTTATACACAAGGCAAATATCCGAATATTTATGACGTTTGGAACCCTTCAACACCTTTACCTACCTACTTATTTATTCACCTGTGTGAAACAATATAAAGCCCGAAATAAACTCGTACCTACCTATGTGGATGTTTTTTTTATTCAACTTGTACTTTTACCAACCCATATAGCTTTCTATAAGTATGTTCTGCTTAACCATTTTCTAGATCGTAAAACAAGAATGAGTTGAGAATGTTTGACAACTTCAAGAAAGAAAACTCACAATCTCGGAAGATTTCACCGAGTTCGGGGAGAAAATATTGAAAAGGCTGTAACAAGGAAATTCAAGTTTGCGATGATCTTCATTGGATATTTTTGACGGAAAAATTTGTCTAATCGCCTTATTTTTATTAGGCAAACAAAATAGATAGGTAGTTGACTTGCATACACTATTTTCGGTAAGAAAATTTGATAACTGTGGTTGAGGGGCACTTAAGGTACCTCCGGCCAGCACTCAGGATTTTGCCCCATTGAGTTCGAGGGTGGGCCTCAACTCAACGCTGAGTTTGGTTTATGAATACCGTTGAGTGCGCCCTTAGAATTCGCACTGAGTGCTCCCTCAGGGCCGCCCTCAATCTTGTCTATGAATACAAATGAGTGCCCGCCAACCCTTATCGATGCATTTGAGGGTGCACTCAGACTTAAGTAATGACTACGAATTCCGCCCCCAGGACCAATGGAGGATTGATCTGAACAACCACTCTGTTCTCTCCATTCGTCTACTTCCTAGACTTAAATCAGATTTCCAAAGATCCAAAAAAGTTGTTTGAAATGAGAAGTTGATATTTCCCTGTTCCAACTAAGTAAGGTAAAGGTCAGGGCTGGTATTATTCTTATTTCCAACTAATTCGCGAGGTTCCCTCCTAGTAAACAACATAATTTTCTATTTATAGCACCCTGCACTACCAACGAACATAGATTTCCAAGTATCTATGAAGGAATTCTTTCGATTCTAATTTATGGTAACAAATATAATGGAAACGCAGAAGCCCAGATGGCACTGGAGTGGAGACGACACAGTGACCCCCAGTACGAAATGCTACATGTGAGCAATCCAGAAGCAGGAAATCGATAGTATAATAAGTACGACAATTATATGTAGGAACTCCAAGAACAATAGGGACGTTGAACATGACGTTCCATGCCCCTATATTTCTCCATATAACTAACTAGACAAAAAATTGGAAAAATAGGCGTTTTCGATTTATACGGATTTACACTGATGTAATAGATATTTTATCTAAATTTGAGAAAGAACAAGAGAAGGGTAAAATGTAACAACAAGCTGCAAGTAATAAGAAACTGCTAAGTTGATAAAAACAATGCCGCAGTATTGGTTAACATAAAATTTAAAATACCTCGTCTGGAAAATAAGTCATCCGAAGAGTGACAATTCACAGAAGGGCTTCCGAAGCGGACCAACATTAACCTCCGAAATTCTTCAATGAATGAATGGAATATTTTTCTAAAAGAAGTTTCGCTGTTTTCCTCGGTCGGATTGCTCGGTGAATTCGACCGAAACGGAA
The DNA here is from genome assembly GCA_009739505.2 of Apolygus lucorum. NCBI lineage: Eukaryota > Metazoa > Arthropoda > Insecta > Hemiptera > Miridae > Apolygus > Apolygus lucorum. The sequence continues at coordinate 54,139,025 of CM019178.2, read as the reverse complement.
AACAATGATGGAAGTTTCGAATGGTACCCGATCAAATAAAGACTACAATATTCATCAGATGAGCAATAAAAGGAGCAAATAATAACAGAATAATGATTCCTCCGCGGAATGACGCCAAAGGCTAACATGACTGAATTTATTGAGAACAAAGAAAATATATTTTTTAAATCCTATTACACAGACAATAAATTGTGTCGGAATTTAATACATTATTTTCAATTATTTCATTCAATTCTAGTGGCGTTTGGGCTTTTTTATTGAGCATTGAAATATGGAATAAACAAAATAATCCAGGATGGTTCTCTTCTTATTTAAAATTTTTCAAAACTGTTTAATCTACATTAGTGTGACGAACTAGGAAGTCGCCAAATGAAAAACGCTGCAAATCGTTTCACAAAGGTTTATTATTCTCCTGTAAAGATCACAACTTTGCCATTGTCACTTTTTTTTAAACCCACCAACCATAGGTTGTGGCCTCATACGTAACCTCACAATTATTAACCTCACACCTTCAGTTTATTTGGAAGAAATAAATGCTACACACTCGATTCGAAAAATAAGGAGTTATGGTTCCTACATATGGAAATTTGATTACAGGTTACTAAGGAAGTAAAACTGAATACACCTCAAAGTAACAACAGCGATCGCATTTTGCTAAAATTTCAACGGAGATTAGACCTCATTGGTGATTCACACTCGCGATTCTGATTTATCGCAACTACGACCCTTAAGTACTCGAAGGGAGCGAACAGTTTGTCCTACAGAGCTCCGGGTGGTCTCTAAAATTTTAAAATTCACTAATATTTCAAATTGGTGATAAAAAAACAATACCTTTATTTCGAGCTAGGGCACTATTGAAAATTCCAACCCTTAGAAGTGATTGACATCAATCAAAAGCTTCGCGGCACAACTAGACTCCAAATAGAGCCCTTATACCTAATTTCAACAAATCGGGTCCATGTTTGCTAAGAAGTGCAACGGCCGGAAATTTTTTTTATTCGATTTGCGGATCCTACGTACGTTGAAACGTAAACCAACAAATTTTGAGATGGGGTTAAAAATTCGTATTTCTTGGTCGATTCTAATGGTTCTTTAGTGAAAATAATAAACCAAAAGCATTCCCACATTTTACGTTTCAAATTAGAATGACAGGAATGAAAAATGTAAATAGGTTCATACTCTTAAATTAACGTGTTGATCTAATTTGTATGACGGGAACTCGAGGCGAGTGTCAACCTAGTCAAGCACTTGGACGACTCGGGGCTTGGAAAGGCGGAAACTCAGTAACGTACATAATCTCGGAATGTGGAATCCGATCCAGGATTCAAATCGGACGTCGTCGTCATCGTCAGACGAGTCAAAAATAATTCAAAATGCAAAAAACAATTCGCAATTTCATTTCAAAAACAATCACAAACCACTGCGCGGCCATATTGAATTGGTAGTTAAACGAGGTAAGCTAGTTTATTCGGTCGACTTTCGAAGGTTTAAACTCGAATCCCCCGAGATGGAGTTTAAACTCGTAAATCGCTCTGGTGAAAGACGATTATTACTAAACGCCGATTATCTCTCGCCGCTTTTGGTTTAAACTCGTTTCGAATATTTGGTGAAAGTGGGCATTAGTGATTTTCGAAATAACGTAAACGCAAGGGAAATTAACAATGCCGGTGGTGTGAAAAAGAATCCTTTCTATTTTCCCAATTTGTCAAAAAAACGGATGAAGATTTCAAAAGGCAGTAGAAAATATAATAATAGTCAAGATATTGTATGACTAAATAAATATCAAAAAACATTTTAATCATGGAAACCTTTGAGACTGTTTGTTCCCAGATTAATATTATCCGGCTATTGGTTCAATATTTTCGAAATGTATTTTTATGAAATTTGCCGTAATTTCAATAATTTTGACACCAACCAATAAGAGTGAAGTTGATCCGACTAGTAGTCACACCATGAGTAGCAGGATAGCTTGTGACGCATAGTTATTATGTAATAACTCTACCGTATCATCTATAATTTCAAGTGATTTGCCTCAATGAAAATGTAGAGACGATTTCTCACTGTGCTCACAATTAAGAATTTGAATAAACTGACTAAATTTTAACTGTCTAAACTGACCCAGGTGAGACTAATAAAAGGAGTGATCGTTCGGATCACTCCCAGTAGTGTACACAAGTTTGCAGCTTCGAAAAACCTGTGCTCGCCTGCGTGACAGTCGAAAAACCTCAAAAATTTCGGACAATGGTTTTTGGCATAGGTGTATTTCCGTTAGGATGCACTCAACAAACAACATTATTCACACCTCAGTTAAAGTAAACAAATTTTGCTAACGTTTGGGACCAACTGCAGCTCTGATAGTTCCTGAGATACAGCTTTTCAAAAAATTGTCACTTTTTCGAACAACTTGAAATTTAACCATTAGGTCCACTTTAGACCCAAATATCGGGGAAAATACCCATCTTACAGGGAAAGCCATACGGAGAGATGTTGTAGCGAATTCAATAACCTTTAATTTAAGCGCAAACCGAAGACTGAACGCATGTGATTTTTCATCACGAAATCTGTCAGTGTGACACCTCATGTACGACTTCAAATTAAACGCAAGCACAGCAGGGGGTGGTTAGCCACATCGGATTTTAAGTACATTTGTTGTAATACATTACATTACACTAATAGGTAAATATACCTACATTCACTTTTCATAATATACGTGGGTTTTCTTTCTACACTACCCTCACACCTTTGTGTCAACTCAGGAGATAAAATTCGACAAAAATGCACTTTTCCCAATTTTTAGACTTTGTAGCATTGTGAGTTCAACTATTAGGCATACTGACTTTGCTTTAAGCTTAAATTAAAGCTTATTGAATTTGCTACAACATCTATCCGTATGGCTTTGCCAGTAAGATGGGTATTTTCCCCGAATTTCGGTCTAAAGTGGACCTAATGGTTAAACTTCAAGTTGTTCGAAAAAGGGACCATTTTTTGAAAAGCTGTATCTCGGGAACTATCAGACCTGCTGCAGGTCTGATAGTTCCCGAGATACAGTTATAGTCTATAGTCTATATAGTGTGATAGTTCCGGAGCTCTGCAGCAGAGCTCCGGTTGGTCTCAAATGTTAGCAAATTTTGTTTACTTTAACAAAGGTATGAGTAATGTTTGTTTTGTAGCGTGCACCCTAACGAAGATAATATCTTTGGTGGTATATTATACCAATGCCAAAAACCAAAAAAGTCCGAAAAGTTGAGGTTTTTCGACTGTCACGCGGCGAGCACAGGCTTTTCGAAGCTGCAAACGTGGGTGTACATTACTGGGAGTGATCCTAAAAACATTAACAAAAAATTAGAATTAACCGTTTTCTTGCGATTTTTAGTGAACAATTTGACTGGCCTATTAGGGGAGTTGAGTCGGCACAATTTCAAGGTAGAGTCGACTTTGGACGGTGTTCAGCTAAATCGTAGACAAATAAGATGGAAAAAGTTGGTAGGTAATTTTTCATGAAGAAAACAAGCAGAGGAAATTCAACTGAGCAACCTAGTATACAGTAAGTATGTAGATCGATTTCTACCTAATTAATTTGTTATAAAATTTACAACAAAAAATTTATAACATTTAATGAGAAACCGTAATTTCAACAACTTACGTACAAAAGTATGGCGTTTTCTGTTGAAACGTCCACTGCAAAGCTAACCAACATTTATCTTGGATTGATCCTCGGCACCAACTCTAACGCACGTTTTTTGAAATATCAACCAAACTGTCCATGGACTTTTGACGTTCAAGGTGAACTTACACAACATTCTTGTGTATTAGTGTTGGGAAGGAAACCGAACATATGTTAACGGAACATAATAAAGAATGGAGGTGACTGATGAAGTAATTGAGAAAATGAAAATTAATGAAAATAACGGTAGGATCATTGAGTGTTTAGCCAAGGTCGTGGGTGACGTCAAGTCGCTTGCAGACACGGCCAATGACGTTGAGTGACGTTTCCGAGATCGACTAAAAAAGTCTGGCATGCGGGTGTGACACATAGCTTCCCGATTGTATAGGTCAGATGCGTAGTAGCTAATCTCGAATCACAAAACTCTTAACCCTTAATTTCCCGCTTGTTCAAAAAATTTGTTTTCTCATACAAGTTAGATGTATTTTGACAAATCTGTAGAATATTTGAGCAGAAGGTTCCTAAAGGCCCAATTACAGTCTGTCAGCTCAAGAATGATCTCTCCAAGGGCCAAAAGCGCTACCTGAGTCAGCAGAATCTGTCTTTAAACCCAATTTTGTTGGAGTAGAAGATGGAGACTTGGAAAAATCCTTGTGGGATGTTGGTGTCTACTATTTCTCATAAAGTAATATATTCAAGGAATAAGGTGGAAACGTTCACTTCATAGAGGGATCTGTGTTGCCTTTGACAGTGGCTCCATCTCTGACGAGGAAACCCAACTATTAGCCTACAAGATGAGAAATGAGGGCAGAAGGTACCTCGAAGGCCCTAATATAATGTGTAAACTCGAAAATTATTTTGTTTATTTCGTGTTCTTACACAGTCGAAAGTTGTCACAGTTTGTCGAAGTATCAAAATAGCCAACAGCTACCTATCAGTTTTGGTTTAAAAGTGTTCTTTAAAACTGTTCTAGGTAAAAATCGGACTTCCTAAAAGATACTTCAGGATATTAAGGGTTAAGTTCCTTGCGCTACCCTCATCTATCCACTCGTAGGGTATATGCATAGTATTGTATCCATCTAGACTCCAACCTATTGATCCAGGGGCGATGATTTTCATAGGGGACCGTCCACACGCCAACCCGCACAATCCCTTGAAAGCGTCGTATAGTACAAAGTACTATAATATTAAGTAGGTACTATAAGTCTTATAGTTGTTTTTTCGTAACAAGGATTTCATGACAGACAAAAAACCAAAATTGTTCAGGAAAGTCTAACATTTAAAACGCGAGTGGAAATGTTGAACATTTTTCGTTTAATCTTGAAAAGTGAAAACAATATTTCCGTTATCTTTGTACACCTGGGATATAGGACACTAACAGTAGACACAATTTTTATCACAAAAATACGAAGACTTTTCCTCAAGACAAAGTATATTCCTCAATTTTGGGACACGCGTAAACCAACGACTTCAAAACCAACGGTTTAAAGCATCGAATGAAAACTGTGATTTCGCTCTTGTGACGGTGTTTTTCGTTAAGCTATGCTTACAGCACCCCCATGATAATATCGGAAATAGGAAATAGCTAGTTCAGAGTTGTAGATTTCATTAATAAATAAAATTCATCCGTAGACAATACCTCAATCGTGCACGAAAAGATAGAATTTATGAATAGACGAACGCTTTTGTTCTATCAGAACAATATAAATCGGTTCGACCTTCAGACAAGAACTATAATATCATAGGAGAGGAGTTGGACAGGATATTCTGACGGCTCTTTGATAATTCGAGTACAATGGCATCGGTAACCCACAGTGAAGGAAACTATCAAAGTTCCAATCGCGAACCTCCCCACAACTCGTCAAAGACAAGCCGTTTTAGGGCGCTTCTGGTCATTGGATACCCCTCATGCAACATCTTTATCGAATCCAACTCGCTTACATCAGCTCCCAGCTACCATCACAATCTAACCTTCAAAGGAGTCTATTTGTATGACACTGCGCATGGAATACTCCACTCAACCATTAGCTTTTGGAAAAATAAAAATATTAACACATTGACAGTTAAGCCTATTATTAATTTATTAGAGATGACGATTGGTATCTTTGGAAAGCCCTCATGGACACACAATATCACGTATACATCGCCAATGGGGTATTTCAGTCAATTTTATTAATTTTTTTTTTTCAAAAGTGCATGGCTCAGGATCAAAGGTAATTTTATGTATAGATCATCCTTCTGTATAGATCACTGGTTCTCCATCAATAGCACCTACCACCATCTGTATTCTCCCTTGACCTTCCCTCTCAAATGTCAGCTTCCTGCGTTCAATAGGATTGAAAATGGCTTCGGAGCTCACTCAGCTGATCAGTGATCTGAAGAGTGAAGAAGATCTCCTCGAATGCTGGAGACGCCTGGAAGAGCACCTCCATTCAATAGCATTGAAAATGGCTTCGGAGCTCACTCAGCTGATCAGTGATGTGAGGAGTGAAGAAGATCTCCTCGAATGCTGGAGACGCCTGGAAGAGCACTTCCATTCAATAGCATTGAAAATGGCTTCGGAGCTCACTCAGCTGATCAGTGATCTGATCAGTGAGCAATGATTTGCAGCGTTTTTCACCTACAAACATTATTTTACCTACCAATTTTTTTTTATCTACCAACTATTGGTAGGTACTACCTACCACACTATAATGGCTTCACACCTTCACAATCAAGTTTATTAGGAAGAACTAAACGCTTCACACTCGATTCGAAAAATAGAAAGCTTGATATGGAAATTTGATTGCTGGTTACGCAGAAGGCAAAACTGAATACAACTCGAAGAAATGAACAGCGATCGCATTTTAGTCAGATAAAATTTGAACGGCGATTAGACCTCTTTTGCGATTCACACTCATGATTCTGTTTTATCGAAGGAAAACCTTCAAATACTCGTAGGGACCGAACGGTTTGTCCTACAGAGCTCCGGGTGGTCTCAAAAATTTTTAAAAATTCTGTACTATTTAAAATTGGTGAAAAAACGATACCTTTATTTCGAGAGTTTTCGAGCTAGGGCACTCTCGAAAATTTCAACCCTTAATTTTCACCCCTTAGAAGTGACCTACATCAACCAAAAGCTTCGCGGCACAACTAGACCCCAAATGGAGCCCATATACCAAATTTGAACCAAATCGGTCCAGTGTTGCTAAGAAAAGTGCCGCGGACGGCGGACGGGGGACGGCGTACGGCGGACGGACGGAAATTTTTTTATTCGATTTTCGGATTCTACGTACCTTGAAACGTAAAACATCAAATTTTGAGGGGGGGTTAAAATTTTTTTTTCTTGCTCGATTCCAAAGGCTTATTATTGAAAATAATAAACCAAAATCAGAGAAGCTAAGGAAAGTTGATGATTTGAATGGTGTGACGTAGCTAGCCAATCGTGACGTAGCTAGCCAACTGTCTTTGAAAACAGTATCCATGCACAGAGAAGGGATGAAACCCTTGGAGGACCTCTTGGATACTACTCACACACTTACAAAATCGACAGTGAACTTGCAAAACCATGTAAGTCGTTTTCCAGAAATTTTACAGGAAACGAGAAAAACTGATAGACTTGCTTCGATCGTGGAAGGTTCTAGACTTACAGGTTATTAGTTTGGTGCATAGAGAAGAGATAGTCGAGTTTTTGCCAGTTTGGCTCCGTTTGATGGATTAAGGGGGTCTCATTCTATCCAAATAGCTAATAACCTTATTTTCGAAAAAAATCGGACTTACATGGGTTTGCAAGTTCACTGTATAAATACTAATCACACACGCGCGCGGCGTAGTGTGTGTGCGTTCATGGAGGCCCGCCTTTTTTTTCAGACGTGTGATCTCTTTAATTAATTTTTCTACCACATGTTATAGTATCATTGGGCTTAAAGTTGGAGTATATTGGTTTTCAAGGGTGCTGAATCCAAATTTGAGGTCAAAAACCTGTATTTCCGACCCACCGAAATACCCTATTCTCTCAAGTAACAAACAGTTCCCGAATGAATGGTCGCATATAACGTTGGAAGGAGACCAGAAGCAGCGATTTTTTCACAGACTTCGTCGCATTGGCCAAGCCAACCGCATTTCTCTCCTTATCGTACCAACTAGCGTGTTTCTAGCGATGAAAAAAAAGGGGGAAAAAGAAGGGACGACAGATTGCCCGCTGGCGATTCCGAGGTCACCGTATCGTGCCACAGTACCCCACTTTGCACGTTCTTTCCCCATGCAATAGCTGCCACGTAGGAGAAGAAATTCATAATAATTGAGCAATAGAGCTTTACTTTACTCCAACTGCTGTAAATCAGAAAGGGAACTGGGTTGGTGATAAATGTCGTCAGGTTCATGCACTCACCAGACAGGCATACATACTCACCGAGAAGTCCTGCTGAATAGGTAGGTACTTTGCTTTCATTTAAGGGGGTCTCAGTCGGTCGCTGTTCGTTCCTCTTCCGGGTCAGTATTTTACGAAATTGAAGGCGCAAAAACATAAAAAGTTGTACTTACCTGAATTTGAAATTTTAATGGATTTTAGAAATTCATTAGTGCACGGCCCTAGGGAAATGAAAAACTGAAATATTGTAGCCGGAATCAAAATTGAACAATAATTGCCAAAGAAAAAATGGGAAAACTCCTGAATAAATGGTTTTTCCATATTTCTCTGGCAATTATTGTTCGATTTTGATGATTCCAGCGGCAATCTTTCAGTTTTTCAATTCCCAAGGCATCAATGAATTTCAAAAATCCTTGAAAATTTCAAGTTTAGCTACATTTTATGGGACAACATAACTGAATTAACGGTTTTTCCCATTTTTCTCTGGTAATTATTGTTCGATTTTGATGATTCAAGAGGCAATATTTCAGTTTTTCATTACCTAGGGCCGTGCACTAATGAATTTCTAAAATCCTTTAAAATTTCCAATTTAAGTACAATTTTTTCAAGTTTTTGCGCCTTCAATTTCGTGAAATACTGACCCGGAACGAGGAACGAACGTCGACCGACTGAGACCCCCTTAAGCATCAATCATTCATTACACGCTGACCATTCCATAGACCATCAGTGACATATTAGCAAATACTCAACAACCAAATCAACCAATTAACGGTTATCCTCATATTTTAATTTTTCTCAGCTCAACGGATGTGAAATGATCCTGTTAACTCCTCCAGTTTCCAAAACCTTCTCAACATAATTTGATAGGAAACCCGAATGTGTGGAAAATCTTAGACCCAACCCTAATCATTAGTCTCCTGATTTGCAAACAAGAAATTACTTTGACGCCGAATTAGGCACACGAAACTAGTTATTTGAGGTTGGTGTATGTAATGGATGGACAACCTAACTACTGGAAGAATTTTGATGAGGTTTTTTGCAAGAACGGAGAAGATTTTAGGGTATTTGAGAAAAATTTTCACGAAGGATTTCTAACCTAAACGGAAGTTCTTCACTACCGTAACGAAGGCAAAGTCGACTCACAAACAAACAAATTTCAGAATTCAAGAAGTTTATGACAGCTGGTACTAAGTGCTTCAGACGTTTTTCCCCGGCCAGACTACGACATGTTAGACACGGCTAGAATGTCCTTCGAATGCGAGGGACCTTGAAGTTTTAATCCGTCTGCCTGTGACGTGATATTGAAGCTACGTAAGCTTCTTAATGGACTTACGTAAACAACTACCCATCGGAATACGTACTTTCAGTTGTAACAAGGCATTCAACAGGTCAAACTAGGTAGTTATGGTTCCTATCTACAAAATTGACATAAAGAATCAATCCATTTGACTGTGTACTTGAGTCTTGAGAAAACAAGGTTTGGCATCCGATAATTTTCATAAACGTCAATTCAACGTCGTAACTGTCACTATTTCTGATACAGAACATTGAAAACAGCCTGCCAAGTGGGTTTGGCACATAGCTTCCTCGAATCCATACCGGTTGTACGGTATGTTGAAGTTATGGCTCTTAAAAGGTTTGTACGATTACGCCTGCGCAGCGACTACTATCGATCCCGGAGCAAAGATTTCCATACAAGACCATCTACTCACCAATCACCAGAAAATTTAATCGAAATTGAACAATAACTAAGTATAGTTTGAAGGATTTCACGAGACACAGACAGACAGACGAACACGAAACAAGAAGCCCTAAAATATAAAACGAGTGTGAAAATTTTAATTTTTTTGTTCAACCTTGAAAGACTCGGAAGCAAAGTTGACCACTGGCTGACCCTAAATGAAGTGGTAGGTAGCACTAATCTGCTGCTCATACATTCAATTATCAAGAGAGGAATTTGGAGCAAGCTCATACTCCTAATAATGTATTAGTAGTTTTAACATAAATCGAAACGCCTTCAAGAACTCCCTGGCAGCAACACAGACTTAGGTCTAGCGCTGCTAGGAATGTTGACGTATGACTAACCTCTGCTCCCTGTCACAACGCAACAGGGTTTCCCTGGAGTGGGTGGCGGGGCATAGTGGGGTTATGGGAAACGAGAATGCTGATGCGCTGGCCAGAAAAGGCTCACTGACTCCGTTCATTGGTCCGGAGCCGGCCGTCGGCATTCCCAAATCCTCCTTCAGGGCGACCATAAATCGGTGGGTCACAAGCCAAACCACAAGAAGATGGTCAAACCTAGGAGGACATGCTCTAAGTAAGCGCATGGTGGCCAAACCTAACCCCAGCGCCTCCGAGGAGCTGCTGCGGCTAAGCCGCAGGGAAGTCAGGCTAGTGGTTGGTCTGGTAACAGGCTTCACCCCACTCCGATTCCACCATAACCGCATTGGGGTGACGCAAGATACAACCCTATGCAGGCTATGTGGTGAGGCTGAAGAAAAGGCCTCCCACATAATTTTTGATTGCCAAGCCCTATCAATACGCAGGTTCCAACTCTTTGGGTCACCCACACCCATGGAGGCATTCCCCTGCACTAACCTAGCCAAACCACTACTGGCCCTTACTAAAGGGCTGGGACTGTTTGACTAGACAATAGAATCTGCGGAGAAGCACAATAAGCCACCAGGCTTCAGTGCTTTTGGGCTCCCCTCACCCTGATCCGCAGATTCAGGTACAATCTACAATCTGCTAGGAATGTTGACGTATGACTTGTTTTTTAATGTATTTTCCTTACTGATGACTTTCCTTTATGATTTGTATTTCTGTTCTTTTTTTCTGTTTCGATGTTTGATTGTCAATAAATATCTCTCTCTCTCTCCTTGACTAGAAGTCATAGAGCCAAACGTCATTGAGAAGATGAACCTCCCATATTAAAGCCAATGCGTCTCCAGGAAATCCCTATCAAAGGAGTTTTCCATGAGAGTGCTAAAGAGAAATGACGTTCAGGAAACCTTCATTACCTCCTAATGTGCCTTTTAGTACTAGGAAATCCTCACATTGGAGATCCTATTCGACCTTCTCATGCTAAGGTATTTGCCAACAGGGGTTCCTAAGGACCATCTACAGAGTGGCCGAAAAGTCCCTTTACATTAATGATAATTTTCATAGGTAATAAATAAAACCATAGGAATTATTCGAAAGACAGATTTATTGACTAATTACTTCAACATGGTCATTGCTATTAATCTAAAACATCGGTATGCATACCTCAATTGTCATAGCAGAGCTTAATTCGACGCCATGTTCGTTTGCTCATTCGTTTCAGAATCTCTGGAGTGACTTGTTCAAAAGCCGCCCTAATTCCTTCTCTCAGTCCTTCATTTGTAGCATATCGTTGTTTTCTCATCTCTTCCTTGATGTAACCCCACAGTGCATTGTCAGGTGCAGACTTCATCGGCGATCGTTCAATGGAAGCCTCCACAGCAGCGCAGGTTTCAACTCGAGTGCTTGGTCTCCCACTCCTTGATGCATCACGAACGGATCCTGTTTCAAAAACTTTCTTTTCGCCGATGAAGTCTGCACCTGATAATGCACTGTGGGGTTACATCAAGGAAGAGATAAGAAAACAACGATATGCTACAAATGAAGGACTGATAGAAGGAATTAGAGCGGCTTTTGAACAAGTCACTCCAGAGATTCTGAAACGAATGAGCAAACGAACATGGCGTCGAATTAAGCTCTGCTATGACAATGGAGGTATGCATACCGATGTTTTAGATTAATAGCAATGACCATGTTGAAGTAATTAGTCAATAAATCTGTCTTTCGAATAATTGCTATGGTTTTATTTAATACCTATGAAAATTATCATTAATGTAAAGGGACTTTTCGGCCACCCTGTACTATAAGCATTCCCTATCAGGATTTCCTGAGTAAGGGTATATTATACTTCCCGAAAAGATTTCGTTTAGAATAAGGAGCTGACTGAGAAGCGTTTCTGAATACGCCCAACATCAACTGTAAGGTTGGTTTGATAAGATTGTCTTTTACCGGTCTACACCAGAGTGGACCTGAATCGTAGAATTTCCCCACCACGTACCGCGAAAATCCCCCCCCCCCCCAACCACCACCCAATCTATAATGGGGAATTTGCCTCACATATTTTTTTTCGAATGGGGGTTTATTTTTATGGAATAAAACCATAGTGAGCTGCTCGAAAACGCATCCAAAAATTTAGAGAATTTAAGGAAGATGGAAATTTTAAATGTGGTGGCAATGTGTAAGAGGCAGCCATGTTTGAAATCTCTAATCTGACTTCAAAGGAGGTTCTGTGGCGCCATGTTTGAAATCTACCAATCTGACTTCAAAGGAGGTTCTGTGGCGCTTACCACAGAAGCGGAACATACACAAACTTTTAGCTTACAAGTAGTGAGCACAAGAGTGCGCCGCAAACTGGCAGGAAGAACCCAGACACAAAAGTGACCAAAAGAAACAATATTACTCACTTTTTTACAATACGATTCTACCTACTAGTTTATCAAGCATTATGAGTCTTCATCTTCTCTTATTTAGTTTCAAGATTTGAATCACATTATTCGAGTAGCCATTTCACTGGATCGTTTTGTGTGGCGGTGCTAGAACTCTGTCTGTTGTCGGAGTTGTTTTCGCGTCGTTTTTTTTTTTTTTCGTATGACGTCAACAATATTCCTCGATTTTCGCGGTGTTTTGTAACAGAGGCCTCACTTGTTTCGGCATTTTCTCCTACGGTAATTTTTTCCCCTTGGTTATTCCTAGTGTTAAACGTTATTCTAGGGCACTATTATAGGATTTGACTTGAAATTCCAGAATCTAAAATTGAGGCAAATTCCCCATTTTGCAGCGACAACTTGAAGACAAGTTACACGTTCGATGTATAGCAGAAGTTGTATTTTGTGTTTTGAAATGGCTCATTAATTATGCTGAATACTGTGATGCTCGTTATTTGAATATAGGGAATTCCGTGCCTTATCAACTGTCACTTCGGTATGATCAGCTTCTGGAAATCATTCTAAGTGAAACACGACAGCAGCTGTTTTCCTGAGGAAACTGGAAAGAAGTAAGAAAAATCCCCGTCAGCTCGGTAAAGACGGTAGGCGGATAATCGGATTTTAATAGGCGGGGGCGGGTTGCGACAGAGGATGGAGGAGGGCTGAGTTAAGTATTGATCGCGCACACTTGGGCCGACCCCCACCACCTCAGTCGACTTCCTATGTAGATCACTAAACCCTTGAGCCTCACTCCAGCACGAGCTTCAATTACGTCTTTCATCAACAACAAGTGCACAAATACAAAACTGCGAAGATTCAACACGAAATTATTTCTGTACCGAAAAAAGATTCAAGGATTCCCGCAAGAGAATAGGTGACCTAATGAACTCCGATGGAAATTATTTCGAGGCCAAACTATCCTTTAAATTTTTAGTAAAAACAAACACTCTAATGGTGTACAGTCACAATCACAGCTTCAAGGATCAGTTTAGGAAACGATGGCTTTGACAAAGAATCGACACCATTACAATCCAGTAATAATGAGGAAATAAGTAGCCATGAGCGAACTCATCAGAACCAATTCTGATTTTGGTTTATTATTTTCAATAATGAACCTTTGGGAAAAAATATTGTTAAGTAATGCATGCATTCCAGGAGACATTCCATTGGATAAGCGTTAGGTCAATATAAAACAGTTGGTGAGCGATAAAACTGTTTCACTCGATGTAATTTATTTAGTATTTTAGGCAAGAAACAATAGTCTCACCCCCTATTAACCACCATAACATTTATAGCTGCATGGGAGCCTCGAATTTGAAGAACATTATAAAATCCATGATCTACGATACTCAACATGCGAATTCGAGTTCACCCCCCCCCCCCCCCCCCCGGGTTAGTGGGGACTAACGGGAAAAGGTGCCAGTCTGGCACCAAAGCAGAAATACGTCGTAGGTAACGTTGAACTTTCATCTATCAGTTTTGGTAGGCGGTCCGTCGACATTCACATCCGTATTCAAGATGACACAAAAAAAAAAAAAAAAAAAAACACGAAATATGCGGTTTGTGGTGTCCTGGCACCATGGTGGCACCACTATTAGTTCCATTGTGGTACACAGAATAATTCATGAAAATCCGGAGGTATAATGAGAATTTTTCCTCAATTTCAAAGCTTGAGTAAAATTTGTAAGCTATAAAGGAACCGAAATATTGAAAAATCGGATATTTTGTGAATATTATCAATTTTACTCAAATTTGATGGTTTACGTTTCAAGGCATGTAGAATCCGAAAATCGAAAAAAACGCTGTAAAATATTACACAATGGTTTATTATTTTTCTATATAGATCACTCGTCTGCAAAGCCACCAACCATCCAACATGAAGAAAAACATCGATCGCATTTCGGTCAGCATTAATTTGAACGGAGATTAGGCCTCTTTTGCGATTCACACTCATGTTTCTGATCTATCGTACGTCCAAACTTTGAATTCTCGTAGTGAGCGAACGGTTTGTCCTACAGAGCTCCGGGTGGTCTCAAAAAATTCTAAAAATTCTATAGAATCTTAAATTGAAGGAAAAACAATACCTTTATATCAAAATTTTTGAGTTAGGGCGTTTTTCAACATTTCAAAACTGATTTTGGAACCCTTAGAAGTGACCTACATCAACCAAAATCTTCGGGGCACAACTAGACCCCAAATGGAGCCTAGATAGCATATTTCATCAAAATCGGTCAATGCTAAGTGGCAAAAGTGCCGCGTACGGCGGACGGACGGCCAAATTTTTATTCGATTTTTGGATTCTACGCACCTCGAAACGTAAACCATCAAATTTTGAGGGGGTGTTAAAATTTTTTTTTTCTTGGTCGATTCCAAAGGTTCATTATTGAAAATATAAACCAAAACACGCAAATTGGTTGGAAATTGAGGACTGGGCAGAATTTACAAGATTATGCCCGCAAAACGCACGTTTTTTAAGCATTCCCCCCCTCCCACCTAGATTAACAAAATTCGAAATTCCGGCAACTAGATGCTGCTTAGAAAACTAAGGCCTGGGCAGACGACACAAGATTTTGTCACACACACAGGCATTCACCTATGGTTTTTTTTCGTGCATTTGGATTCTGAATGGCCTAAAACGGATTAGTGTGGTTATTTTTTTTCTGCTGAGTGTTGTCCAACTTTACACCAGATCAATCG
This sequence comes from Apolygus lucorum, assembly GCA_009739505.2. NCBI lineage: Eukaryota > Metazoa > Arthropoda > Insecta > Hemiptera > Miridae > Apolygus > Apolygus lucorum. The sequence goes on along the minus strand of CM019178.2, from coordinate 54,123,790 downwards.
CATAAGGACGCCCAATTCTTACTGTGGGACGTCCTAAAAAGGAAAAAAGTTCAACCCCACTCAAAATTTCATGGTTTACGTTTCAATCTGAAACGTTTATGTAGAATCCGAAAATCGAAAAATACATCAATCTGCGCGGCAATTTCCTTGTCACCATAGACAGATTTTGATGAAATTTCGTATACGGTCTCCTTTTGGGGTCTAGTTGTGCCGCGAAGCTTTTGGTTAGTGTCACTTCTGAGGGGTGACAAATAGGCGTTGTAATTTTCATAGGAGCTCTAGCTCGTTTTTTCGCCAATTTGAGATAGCATTGAATTTTTAAATCGATTGAGACCACCCAGAGCTCTGTAGGACAAGCTGTGTTCTTTGGAGACGAGAGATCAATACTGAAAAATAATAAATCATTGTGAAATAATTTGCATCGTTTTCGCGTTGGAAAACAGCTGATGAGTGATGACGTCCGCGACGCCAGGAATGGCAGTTGGGCAGTAAACAGATGGTTGTTTACTTACTTACTTAGGATTTGAGGACACACTAACCGTATGGTAGACAGACAAGAAACCAAAGTTGTTTAGGAAGGTGCCATACGTAAAACACGAGTGGAAATTACCGCCAGAACGGAAATTTTTCTCTTTCAAGGCCATTTCTGGGAGTGATGGGAGGGAGTTCTGATCAATTTCACAATCTAGGATACGAAATCTTCTGGAATACCTTTTTCAGGCAGTGAATCCGGTAGATATTATAAATAAATTACAATTATTATGGGAAGTACGCAGTTCAAGACACTCAACAAGCCATGCTTCAATTTCTCCGGAGGATGCAGTTTCTTCCACACCGATCTCTGGCAAGTAGAGCGTGAGACCCAGTGGACCCGTTCTCTTCAGATTCAGAGGTCGCTAGCTCGAATCTAAATCACTAAGGAATTTTCAATGAAGACTTGAAAACACTTCGTATTTTCTATCTAATTCAATCGTTTTTCTCAAGTTGTATTTAGGGCGGTATTCATAGACATTACTCGAAGCCGAGTAAATACTCGAATGGGTCTTGGAGTAACGGCGGATGCTCAACGCTATTCACAGTCGTCATCTCGAGTATTTACTCGAGTAGTTACTCCAAACTTCGAGTATCCGCTAAGCGTGCGGTATTCATAAACAAAACTTGGCGTTGAGTCGAGGCCTGCTTCTACTCGAAACTAACAAAAACTCGAGGCACCTGGACAGGACACTTGAGCAGTTACTCAACGCGTTGTTCTCATCAAAAATGGATATATCTACGATTCTTTTCAATCGCAAAAATCTATAACAATAACAATAAATTTAATAATAAAATTTAAATTTTTAAAATTATTTAAAAAGTTATCCAAATTTGCAACTCAGGGTGCATTCATTCGACTATGAAACCCCTCTGCTACTGACAGTGCGCTAAAACCATGAAATGTTTGAACTTTTTCAGTTTTCTAACCATAACTTCTAAAATATAATTTCAATAATTTATTGTCTATAGTAGGTAGAATTTTCTATAGTTTGAGACCAACTGGACCTTGTAGGTTAAATAGTTACAGTGTTTTGAACCGTTCACTCGCAAAACCATTCATTTTAGGAATAAGTAAAGTGAGAGGAATTTGAAGGCAGTGCAATCAGCTTCAAAGTAAAACCTTACCTAATACACCAATATAGTTTTCTCAAAAATGAATAAACAAAAAGATTTTTTTAAACATTTCTTGAGGAAATGAAGAAAATTCGACAAAACCACGAGAACATTGATATATTTTGAGGAAAATGGAACTACTTCAATGACAGTGTTCAATTTTATAGATTTTGATAATTTTCGTAATAGAAATAATCTAGAACTTACTCGATTCATTTACAATTATTTATTGACTGAAATGTGAGAGGATTGCCAAGTAGACAACCAACTGAAGATACTCTTACGACTTTCATTCCATTCTATCCGCTTTTTTGAATCGTCACATTCTTGCAGCTTGTTTCACACATGAAAGTCAACCTTACCAGATTACTAGCTCAGAGGTTGAAAAGCACCGTTGCTGATGTACCACCAGGTTCAAAAGTGGTTAGAACAGGAAAAGAATATCTTCAAATACTATCATCTCCTTCCCCATTTCACGCACAACCCAACAAAAACTGACAAATTAACCGACCACTCAAAAACAAAACATGCAGCACTCTCAAAACCTACCGGAAGGGTTATCACTGCAGTGATGTATCAATACAGGGAAGTTCCCCGTTAAACAGGGGAAAATCCCTGTCAAACAAAGGAAGTTTCCCGTTCAACTAGCAATCAGGGCTACCAACTGCTGGTTGAGGAACTACTCGAGCCTCACGGTGCATCTCCAGAATCTCGAGTAGTTACTCGAAGGATGAGCAATTACACTCTGAATACCAAGTTCCGAGTAACTACTCATGTCCTGAGAGTAATTACTCAATGGAGTAGTTACTCAAGTCCTACTCGAGTCATGACTATGAATACCGCCCTCAGAAGTGTTTCAAAGATAATAATTAAGAAGTGTCAATAGGGAAATATTACGTCGTTCATCATAAATTTGGATTTAGCGTCTTACATATCGTTTTCAGCTCAGGACTCCATTACGGTGAGCTGCCGATCGGGTGAGAAAATTTCACGCGACGCACTCGTAAGGACAGGGAGATACCCTCTTGATGAGTGCGGAGAGGATGACGTCATAGATTGCGAATTCGCTCACATTCAATACATAACTGGAAACCCCTCGTTTTTTAATAAACAAAACATCTGGTATTGACCGTTTCTCTGGAAGTTGAGGTACCTGCAGACATGAGTACGAGACGAAATATTCCAACGCCTCTTGCGTAACATCAGTTCAAGGTCAACGGCATCACTGAGACGAACTGCGAACTCGTTGATCGCTCGACTCATTCAGATAGAAAAACCTTTCAAGAATAAATTGCAGTAAGGGGCCGGTTTCACCAGAGTGGGTAAACCTCGGGGGCCAGGATTAAAATTAAATCGGGATACTGATCGTTTGATGAAAAGATTTTCATCCGTGGATGAACAAAAGATTTTCATCCGTGGATGAAAAAGATTCATGGAAAAAAAAAGATTCATGGAAAAAAAGGATTCCGTGGAAAAAAAACGTCTGCCAAGTTGGGTGGGCAGTATAGCTTCCTCACTCATTGTAACATCGACGTATAGAATCAGTTGGTGAAAACTCAGAGAGGAAATGGCCTTGGAGCTCACTCAGCTGATCAGTGACCACTCAGGCACCTTCAGCATTCTACATTGACCCTGCTTGAATTTCAGTTTCCTGGGGTTGAATAGATGCGGAGTTTTGGTTGTAACAATAAATTTAAAGTTCGCGCATGCGCAGCGGCTATTGCTTGACCAATTTGATTGTAACTTATAGGGTGTCTCTTAGAAGTTAGTCCCTAACTAACCTCCAAATTTGAGCAACATCGGTTCATTAGAAACCGAGGTTCCAGGAAATTCACGTTTGCGCATGCGCACTCGCTCCTATTGGTCCGAAGGTGCTGAAATTTATAGGGGACCGTCTAGGACCTAACCCGCACAATCCCTGAAAATTTCATCAAAATCGGACCACAGGTTAGTATAGTTTTGCCCGGGACAAGGATTGACCACAGACAGACCGACAGACAGACACGGAACCAAAATTGTTCGGGAAGCTCAAAAACGCAAAAAGCAAGTGGAAATTTTGATTTTGGAGGACATTTTTTTTTTTTCACTTCTTTCACGAATACAAAGCTTCCCTACCTTCGGTAGTGAGGAAGCAAAAGATTCATCCGTGAATGAACCAAAGGTAACGCGCTTTCGATTCAAAGATAATTCGTGGATTAAAAGAGTCAGAGACATCAGATCCCTATAAGTTTCAATCCCTAATTTTCAATAAGCACTCTAGCTATTTTCCTAATAAACTAAAGGAAACGTTCATCCAGTAGTACCGACCTAATCAATATTAAATATTACTTGCCAGATTTTCAGTAAATTTTACTAAAATCTGGCAAGTAAATTTCGAGAAAATGTAAGGTTTTTTTTATTAATCTATCGATTTTAGCTAAAAATCGTTTGCATACTCACCTTATGCTGACTTTCGATATACAGGATGTCCCATGTTAAGGACCGAAAAACTTCGGTAGTCAATTTTATTTTAACCCCTTGTTTTTCCCATTTTAAGATTTTTATCTTGTTTCGACTTATATCTAGTAAAATTACCATAACTACCTTAATTTACAGTTAACTTGTAAAAATAAAGGCACCGTTGGAAAGGGCGTCAAATTTCCCATCTTTATAGTGCATAGTGCCTATTTTCGGGGTCCTGAATGGTGGAAAATCAACTCGTAAAGAAATTTTTGTAAAATTGGCGAAATTTCTTATTTTTTCTTGATAGGGGTTTACTTCCTCATGGTTTTTCACGTACCTCAACACCAAAAACTGTGCAAATATCTCAGCTTTCCAATGTTTACACCGCCGTCGCTCCTCCCAAGCACTGAGTCCACCCAAAAATCATGGAGAATAAATATTCTAACAACAAAAAGAAAAATGGGAAATTTTGCCAATTTGACAAAAATGGCACGACATTATTTTTTCTTCACCCATAAGGACCCTGACAATAGTATTTTGTTGACACTATAAAGATGGAAAATTTGACGCCCTTTCCAACGGTGCCCTTATTTTTACAAGTTAACTGTAAATTAAGGTAGTTATGGTAATTTTACTAGATAAAAGTCGAAACACGAAAAAAATCTTAAAATCTTAAATCTTAAAATGGGAAAAAACAAAGAAGAATCGACTCTCGATTTTTTCGGTTCATGGGACACCCTATATAAGTAGTTATTGTTGACATTTTGGTTAATAACGCTTACGTAATTTTGGTATATTCCTACGTACTTATTTTGGTTAATTATTTTCCATTCGCGTGTTGAGGTATTCCCGTCTGGAATTACTACAAATGAATGTCCTTGTGGCAAGTATGCGGTACCTATGAAAAATGTTGGACCCACGATTGCAATCGCTTGTCATCTTCGAGTTCTGCTAATTTTGCGATTTTGCTTCGAATTTTCATTACCGAATTTTGGTACATTTTTTCAACAAAATATTTGCACAGTTAAATAGCAGAGCTGTGACAACAGAAATGAGAGTGAGCTGAAAGTTTTTATGAAACACACGATGACAACCCAGAAAAAGATGATAATTTGCAAACAAGGAAATGCTTAAGGTAGCTATTGAGCTGCCTTGGTTTTTTTCCCTTAAATGGGCCCGAAAGTCAAGAAATTTCTTTACTTACTGTTTATGAATACGGGGTCAAGGAAACGCTCAAGCGTTTGCTTGAGCATTTCCTTATTCGCTGATTATGAATAGCCCAAGTGGCCGTCGCCTCCTCAAGCATTGACTTGAGCATTTCCTTTCAACTAAGTGAGGACTATGAATTCCGCCCATAGTTTCACCGGGAAGGGTGGTTTAAATCGAGGTGGTTCAAGTCGTGATAAGGGCGAGTTGAACAGTCATAGCGCGCTCTAGAAATGCACATTGGTGAAACTAAGCTACTTCATCTTACTTCTTGGATGCCAGTAGAAGAGTAGAGTCTTGAAAATAGGGTACCTACCCAATAAAGTTACCAAGGTACTAGCAATGTAGAATACAAATGACTCAGGTGAGGTAGGCATTGTGCCTACCTACATGATCATGAAGAAGTTTGTGCTTTGTATTTAGATAGGTGAAATTCATATAATGATGATCTTGACAAATATCAACACGGTAGACGATTAAGAACTTGTTGCCAATTGTTATAAATTATTCACCTAATAATTAGGGCATTTTTGGGACTTTCCTCGAATCTTGGATGCCCCCCACCCACCCATCCTATCTGCTTTTTTTAACGAAATCGAGCCATTAGTGTGAGAAATGGCGTTTCAGGAAAATCACATCTGCCACACGACGTATTGGTACAACAGTGAGGAAACACAGAAGACCAAGGCGCTGACCCCTATAAACCCTAAAGTTCAATAAAACGCTGCATCAATGAAACTCTAATCGACGTAAGAAAATGAACAAAATTGGGAAAAGTGTCAACGCTTCATGACGATTCATGAATATTTATGTCACTTCTCACTGAGTAGGTATTGGCAGAATCGACAGTCACAAAGCGAACCTCAAAATTTGAATGAATTACATTCAATTTCACCTCACGACCACCCCTGGTAACCACACTCGATACTGGCAAATAAACATCTTTAGAAAAATGATGGAGAACGTTCAAAGGAAAATTCATGTCAAACTAGGAAAATGTGACTCAGCCGGGTTTCCACCTACAAAAATCGTTATCCACTCGTTGGAAAACTCTCGATTTATCCAGAAATTTTAAGTTGACTACTCGGCCATAAAAACGAAGAAACAAATCATGTCAAACATGGTAACGCTTTTATGCCGAAATTTGGATTGACCCCAGCGATAAGACACCATAATACTATTCATGTAAAAGTGATCGCATTTAATCACCTGAATTTGAAACAGAGACTTGGCCCATTTCCGTCAGTGTTTCTGCTTCATCGCAGTCCTTACAGGGAGTGAACGGTTGGTCCTACTGAGCTCCGAGTGGTCTTATTCAATTCAAAAAATGCACTACTATTTTCAATTGACAGAAAACAACTTTCTTTTCGAGTTTTCGAGCTAGGTAGGGTGTATTAAAAATTTCATCTCCTATTTTTTCACTCCTTAGAAGTGATTAACACTAACCAAACCCAAATGGGGCAGATATACCAAAAAATCATGAAAATCGGTCCACGGTAATAAAGAAATTGCCGCGTACGGCGAAAAATTGCTACGTAATACCTAGAACCATAAAATTTTGAAGGGGCGTTAATCTTTTTTTCTCTTGCTAGATTTCAAAGGTTCATGAAAATCCAAAATCGAACCTCAATTTTGAATAGTTTGACTAGACAATAAGTTATTGGCAGACCACTGATCATTACCTTCAACCTAAATTATGCAAGAAAATCGACAAGGGTTCCCGGGTCATAATACCTAGCGTACCTTGCATTTCTTTCCAAAATGAATGTATTCATGTTCGACACGTGTTGTGTTCTGCTATTGGCGAATGTAGCTGCTGCTACATTCGCCAATTTCACACGAATGAAGGTCAGAAAGGTCCAACCAAAAAATATATCAGGTATTCTTTTTCATTCACCTATAAGAAACTACCAAAATTCATCTTCGAATAAAACGCAGAAGAAAGGTTGGCAGGAGGAATATGCAGTCTTGTTTGTTCCTACAAGAACACCCAACATGTTCGGAAGATCAACAACGATGAAGGAAGAGGCTCTATGCCGACTCTTCGAACCTCAATTACAAGGAATTGATGTGGCATCTTTATACCCAATTTTGCGGCGAAAACTAAGAAACAACGAGCCATTCCACATTTTTATTGCAACAAACCGGGTGCGCGAAATCCGAAGTAGGTAGTCCTAAAATAGAGTAACATTATGGTGGCCATCTTGGGAGTGTAATCTCAATACCTTCGGCAAAAGAGGATTCGTAAATTAGAATACGGGGACTTGTACTGATCAAGGATATTTACAGAATTACTTACCTCTATTGCTAAGAAAAGTCATATAAAATGGTAACGCCCTCTGGGACGATATCGAAATTGGGATGACGAAAAGGTTTGACGAACACGCAGCAGATGGTAGAAGAAAAGTGAACCTTACAAGGGTTCACTCAGCAACTAGAAAAGATAATGAACAAGTAATTACTTTTCTCCGTGAATTTCAGAGTAAGTTATTCAAGTGGTTTGGAACGGAGATGAATAGTACTTACAAGGAAGAGTAAAACAAAAGCAGGAATAAACAGAAAAGAAAGACGTTCTCGAAGATGTGAACAGCACACACGAGCGTACGTAAACGCAACTACGCAACCGCAATCCGCAACTGCGCTGTGGTTGGTTGGTTGGCTCCTGACAATTTTGCCAACACTACCAAATAAAATGACACACCTGATTTTTGTTTTTTCGGCTCAAATGATACAAAATGAATTTCAACATAGATAAATAGGAAGATACATTTTTATGAACCGATAGAAAATATGAATCCTGTTAGAGGACATGGGTGGTCTCACCCATGGATGTATTTGTAATATTTCGAAAAAAAGACCCGGGTTTCACGGCGAACAAATCACAACAACAACAACAACAACAAAGGGGCATGGACTAAAGAGACTACCATGGACCAGTATCCTTGCATTGAAAATGATGCCGGAATTTGTGTTGGTTCACGTGGGTGTGGCTTCTCCTTTGAACTACCGTAGTTCAAAGCTTCCACCACCCATCATCAACTTTGGCTCAGCTGTGGTTTTTTTTCCCACGTCAACAACATTAAATGTTGTAATAATTGTAAGCCCGCTGCTTTACTTGACTTGACAAACCGGATGCCAGTGCTGAGGACAAGTTTCAACACTGCCACCAATTTGTAAGTCTACTTGTCTAGGTAAAAGTTGACAAAGGAATTTAGTTACCTAGTCCAAGTAGCAACTGAGTAGGTTCCTGAAGGGAAACTACTTTGTGTTTGACTGTGAAATGGGGGAGTCAAAAAAAGACCGAAACAACTTAAATCTACGTTAATTTTAGGATAATAAATTGTATTTACCTGTGAAGTATGGTAGCTCTTCGAAGGTGTTGACTCCTGGGTTGTCTAATAATAAAAGTAATGCTGTTAAACCTGAAGGGTGTTTCGTTTTACCTCGGACCTCCAAGTATGTCCTGTGCCAGAAGGGCGTGTCCTCTGTGTCCCTTGTGTCTTTTGTGTCTAAGACACAAGTAACCCAAACGACCACGAGGTTGTGTTCCTTTAAGAAAATGTGTCCTAAGGACACGACCTGATGGGTCTGAAATGCAATAAAGAAAATATGGAACTTGAGTTGTTTTATTTTACCCCTAATTACTGATGCTGATCTGATGCAGGGTGAACTCAAAGATAACGACAGAAATGGAGTAAAATACCAGGTAAGAGGGTTTATTACAATATAGTAATAGTAGTAATATATACTATAGTATGCTATGGTTGACTGAAAAGGTACAAGCCTGAAGGGCGCAATTACAGATGTTACAGGTTAAAATTCAAAAGTGATATTCAAAATGATTATAAAATTGATCAGACAACAATTATTCCTTGCAAACAATACCTTCAACGTTCTTTCTGTTGTTTTTTTGTGATGGCCCAGTGTTGGCAACATTGTTCTGGGAAGGCGGGCTCTGCGAGCTCTTCTCGTTTCCCTCCTTCTTCTGCTGTCTACCTTCGTAAAATACAAGTCGTGCTCCCTTCTAACTTTGTTCGTTAATTGCATTTATCTCCCGATGAACATAATCTACATTTGGTTTTGGCCCCAGTAATACGCGTTACATTGATTCAAGACCAGGATTTCGCCAAGTGAAAAGAAGGTATTGAAAAATCACCCCTTGTTTTCTGTCTCTTGTGTGTTTGATTCTGCAACAGAACGAGCTGCATCGTGTTCTGTGAATCGAAGATGGCTGAATCTACTTCTGGTGTTGGAAATTATGTGTCGAGCGTGGAGAAGTTAAAGGGTCGGGAAAATTACATCTCATGGCGGTTTCAGCTCAAAAATATTCTGAAACATGACGGCATTTGGTGTTGTATTGAAGGATTTCCCGTGGGTGACACGACTGACGCAAAGACAAAGGCCAGAATGGAGGAGAAAGCACTCTCCAAGATTAACCTCGCTTTGGATAAATCCGCTTTTCCCTATGTGATGCAGGCAAAGACGGCCAAAGAAGCGTGGGACGCACTTCAAACTGCATTTGAAGATAAAGGTTTGAATCGTCGTTTGTGCATTTTGCGTGCTTTATGTTCGTTGAAGCTCCAAAACTTCAAGTCAATGGAAGCTTATGTGAATGAAGCGATGTCTCTAAAGGAACAGCTAGCTGCGATCGGAAAACCTATTGAAGATGAGTTTTTGGCTGCTGTGATGCTTCAGGGACTTCCATCTGAGTATGATCCTATGATCATGGCGATCGAAAATTCTAGTACAGTGCTTACTAGTGATGCAGTTAAGGTCAAGTTACTGCAGGATCGCAAATGGAAGAGCAATGAGTCCTTTGACCCTGATGAATCTGCACTTCTGACTCGTAATCCTAACTTTCGAAGACGGAAAAAACCTGTTGAATGTTGGAATTGTCATCAGAGTGGACATGTGGCAAGATTCTGTAAGAAGCCCAAGAATACTTCGAATTTCGTCGAGAAAAATAGTCCTGTTGGTGTTGGCAAGTCGAATCATAAAGAGACTTCGAAGCTTGCAGCACTTAGCGCAAATTCTTCGCCTGATGCTTCGTGGTACATCGATAGTGGTGCCAGTCTGCATATGACAGGGAAGAAAAACTGGTTGAAGAACTTTTCTACGAGAAATGCTGGTTTGGAAGTGACTCTGGGCAACAGTAAAAAGTTGAAGTCTGAAGGATCAGGTGACATCGATGTGATGCTTGATTCAGGTACTTGTAAAACCATTACTAATGTGTTGTATGTGCCTAGTCTACAAAGTAACCTACTTTCTGTTGATACCTTAGTTAAAAAGGGGTACACAATCAGATTTGATAAGGTTGGCTGTTGCATTTTGACATTGATGGTGATCAATTAATTCAAGCCAAGAGTGAGGATGGTACCTACAAGATCAGTACTCAACCTTTACTCAGTGCCAGAGTTGCTGATGTTCGTGATAGTCAAATTTTATGGCATCGAAGATTGGGACACCTTAATCACTACAGTATGAAACTTCTAAAGGATGGGTTGGCCAAAGGCATCTGTTATGATGATGAGACTGTGAGTCATTGTGTTGAATGTATCAAAGCTAAGCATTCAAGAAAACCCTTTCCTAAGTATAGAAGGAAGTTGGCTCAGAATAAACTTGATCTGGTGCATTCTGATCTGTGTGGGCCTATGGATGTTGAGTCATGGGGTAACAAAAAATACATACTTACCTTCATTGACGACCATACTCGCAAAGTTTTCATCTACTTTTTGGAGAAGAAATCGGAGACTGCTGCTAGATTGAAGGAGTTCGTGGAGATGGCTGAAAGGCAAGCTGAAAGAAAAGTCAATGTGTTGAGGTCTGACACCGGCGGCGAATACGTGAATAGAGAGCTAAAAGACTTTTTTAAGAAGAAAGGAATTGTTCACCAACTCACATGCGCCTACACACCTCAGCAAAATGGACTCGCCGAGCGTTGCAATCGATCAATTCTTGAAAGGACTCGTTCAATGCTCATTGATGCTGGATGTTCAAAACGGATGTGGGCTGAGGCTGCGAACACAGCTGCATACTTGATGAACCGCTCTCCTACAAAGAAACTCCAGGGCTGTACGCCAGAAGAAAAATGGACTGGCAGGAAGGTTGACTTGAGTCACCTAAAGGTATTTGGTTGTACTGCATATGTACAAGTACCAAAGCCCAAGCAGAAGAAACTTGATGCAAGAAGTCATCCCTGTACCTTCGTTGGATACTGTGATAACACGAAGGGATATCGTCTGTTGGATGAGCATCATGTTCTGAAAGTCTCTCGAGATGTTGTCTTTATTGAGGATTCAAGACCTAAAAAGACTGTTAACGTTGAGGAGGAGTCTGCCCATGAGTACGAGCCTATGTACTTTCCCTTGTTGGATGAAGAAACCCAAGAGGCTTCTGTGGTGGAGCCTACTACTCCGGCTGATGTCGAGGACGAGGATGACGTAGAGCTCTACAACTTGGTCTTTGACGAGGCCACTGGCTGCCTTCATGAAAAGGAGACGAGCGATGAAGAAACCTCTTCTGGTGACACCATGGACAGTGAAGACTCCAGGTACCCTTTACGTTCAAAAAGAGTAAATTCTAAATTCAAAGATTTTGTTTTGTACAATTCAATTATTTCTGGCAATAATTTATCAGTTGAAGATGCTCTATCATCTAAAAATGCAGATAGTTGGCATTTGGCCATGAAAAATGAATTTGAGTCTTTAATTAAGAATAATACTTGGAATTTAGTAGAACGTCCTAGGAATAAGAACGTAGTAAAATGCAAATGGGTTCTTAAAATGAAGGATGAAAATTCAAATAATATTCGTTTCAAAGCAAGATTAGTTGCTAAAGGTTGTAGCCAAATTTTCGGGCTAGACTATGACAAGACATTTTCACCTGTTGTACGATATAGTTCACTTCGTACACTATTTGCGTTGGCTGCTAGATTTGATTGGAATATTGACCACGTAGACGTGGAAACTGCTTTTCTCAATGGTAATTTGTCTGAGGAAATTTACATGGAACAACCTTATGGTTTTGTTGACAACAAAAATAAAAATAAAGTTTGTTTGTTGAATAAATCAATTTATGGTTTGAAGCAATCGTCTAGGGCTTGGTTTCTAAAAGCTAAGCAAGTTTTGGTCGATGATGGGTTCAATGCTTGTAATTACGAGCCCTGTGTTTTTACAAAACTATCTAATGGTCAAATAATAATAGTAGCTTTGTACGTTGATGATTATTTGCTCTTTTATCAGAATCCAAAAGATGCTAAAATGTTGAAACGCAGATTGAGTTTGGAATTTAAAATTAAAGATCTCGGTCCAGTGACAGAGTTTTTGGGAATGAAGGTAGAACGTGATCGCAAAAATAGAACGTTACGCATTTCTCAGGAACAATATGTAGATCAAATTTTATCAAGATTTAAAATGGAGGATGCGAAGCCTGTTAGTACGCCTATTTGTAACACTAATGAGCTTTTCGTTGATGAGGATGATTATGACGCACCTTATCAGGAACTTTTAGGTTCACTCATGTTTTTAAGTGTTATATCAAGGCCAGATTTGTCGTTTGCGGTTGGATTTTTAAGTCAGTTTAACAAAAAGCATTCGCGAATACATTGGCAGGCTGCAAAGAGAATTTTACGCTATGTTAAGGGCACGAAATCGATTGGTATAGTATACGGCCAATCTGATTCATTCCTTGAAGGCTATTGTGATGCCGATTGGGCGAACAATGACAAAGATCGTAAATCTTATAGCGGCCTAGTTTTCAGTTTGATGGGAGGCATAGTCTCATGGTATTCTAGAAAACAAGATTGTATTGCATTGTCCTCTACTGAGGCAGAATATATAAGTATGAGTGAGGCTGCTAAAGAAGCGACTTTTCTTAGAGAATTTTTATTTGAAGTCACAAAAGGTATTGATGTTTACAAAGATAAACCACCTGTAATGTTGTATTGTGATTCGCAAAGTGCGTTGAAGATAGCCGAGGGTGAAACACAGCACAAGCGCACTAAACACGTAGAAGTTAGGTTCCACTACACTCGCGAGAAGTTAGCTGATGGTACGCTAAAACTAAATTTCAGAGCTACCGATTGTATGTGGGCTGACATGTTAACTAAAGCTGTCGCGAAAATTAAGTTGCAAAGATGTAAGGCAGGTTTGGGACTTGAATAGTTTCCGTTTTTACACTTCACTGGAAGTCGTTTGTTATTAACCTGTACTATTTGAAATTTGTTGCAATTTGTAATGTTTTTGTTGAATTTACTTGCGATGGTTTGTTGATTTTTTGAACTTGTGATAAGACTGATAAGTTAGGTGTTTAGTATCCATAAGTGTTGTTGTTTCTTCTTTCAAGTTATACTGTGTGGAGTTGACATTGTTTTGTTGTATGTTGCTCCACTTGTGCCCTCAAGGAGGAGTGTTGTTTTTGTGATGGCCCAGTGTTGGCAACATTGTCCTGGGAAGGCGGGCTCTGCGAGCTTTTGTCGTTTCCCTCCTTCTTCTGCTGTCTACCTTCGTATAAAATACAAGTCGTGCTCCCTTCTAACTTTGTTCGTTAATTGCATTTATCTCCCGATGAACATAATCTACACTTTCTCAATACAATTTCAATGCCGTGTCTTCACCGTGTTCTCCGTGTTTTATTAGTACCTATAGTTTGTGACCTACTCTTATCAGTTTTACAAAGCTCAAATCTTTACCAAATTCTCTCAGTTCAATTTTACGTCTACACTGTTTGTTTTCACCTGCCTAATTATTTTGGCCAAAATGAATTAGGGTAATTTGTTTGTGCACCCACGTGTTGGGCCCGTAGGTAACCTCGATGATCTGCAGTTGAGAAGAAAGATCCTCCAGTCGGTGACTTCAAGGATATCCGAGATGGAAGATGAGGGATAGGACTCAATTTAGTTCAGGGGGTTTTCTACTCTCGCGCTGACTATTTCGAGAAGGGGGACGGGGAATGAGGTTCAGCCGGGACTTACTACTATAGCCTGCAGGGAACTTTTGGCCGGAACGTACTCGTTAAGCGTTGGGGACGGTGTGATGGCTGCCGCAGGCCGCTGGAATCTCGAGGGTTTCCCCCTCCTTTCATCACGTGATCCACGGCCTTCCTGACCATTCAGGCTGCCATTCGGGTTCGGCTGAAGCTTCTGCTGCTGCAGTGGACATAGGTGGCTTTCGTGGTTGAAGTAGGGCTTGGACGCCTCTGGTGTTGTTCGGCGTCCTCATCGTAGGGGGGCGGACCACGCCCCCGTAGAGCTGGCTCAGATTACCCCTCCACAGTCCTTCGCCGCAGATGGCTCTGTGGGGGTGGCATCTTGGGGTTCAGGAAGGGGGGTGTTGATCTACCCCAGCCCCGTCACCTTGGTGTTGACAGTGAGCAGGGGCTCACATTGTTTAGATGGTCCCCTATGAAAATCATCACCCCCGGACTGATAGAAGCTGGCACGCGCAAACATGAATTGCTTGTAACAGCCATAACTTCCACATTTCCAACCCTATTTCGATGACATTTCAGAGATTACGCGGATTAGGTTGTAGATGGTCCCCAATGAACATAAAGGCCTTAAAATTTACAGTAGCCTCTGCACATGCGCAAACATAAAATCCTTGTAACAGCCGTACATTTGTCGCTCTTGCATGTGACGTGAGAATCTCAAATCCTATTCAAACAATCACCTGGCCCCTATAGATCAGTGAGCAGTGCTCTGGATTTCCACCCAGCATTCCCAGGTTCGACTCCCAGTCAAGCTGAGAAATTTTTTGATCCAATCACTACTTACTTACATTTTTCGTCCGAATTGGATGGTCCCCTATGAGGGTAGTGAAAGGTACTTAGAGATTGATGTTTTGAGATTAACTTCTATGCATCGGATCATCTATATAATCGGGTTATGGATACGAGGATGCTATGTGCCACACCCACTTTGCAGATGTTTTTCTCATTTTCCCACCTCAACAACATTTATTGTGAATTATTATTATTATTACCGAGCCCATGAATTTACTCATACAGCTTAAGTCATGCCAAATAAGGCCTTTGGCTGGCGTCAATGTACTTAATTACCATTCTAAAAAATATCTATATTGTACATAAATTCGCTCAATAATTGTTTTGTATTCTTTGGCTCAGAAGATGTTTAAAGCGTCAGGCTTCGACGCTCAAGGTGAACATTCACCATTCAACATTTCACCATGTCGGAATTTCCTATTTTTGACCCCAAAATCGGATTCAGCACCTCTAAAAAACCCCCTATGGCAAATTCAGCCCGAACTTCCTAATTTACGAATAAACAAAACAGTGTAGAAAATACGAATGTTTAAAAAAACCGGGAAAATGACGTCATGCTGAAATAGTTCATTTATGGCCGCTTGAAGCACTGAGATCGAGAAATCCATAGTCCCCAGATGCAAAATTTCATGAAACAGTAAAGTTCGAAATCGAAAAACTGAATAAAAATATAGAAAAATCGAGATGGGGAAAATTAGGTTTCCCCTGTTTTTGTTTGATAACTTTTCTATAAGAAAACACGATTTCGTCGTCCCAATGGGCAACACTGGGAGGAGACCGCGATCCGAACAGCCCAATCAGCGAGCGTTCCCGCTGCACGTCTGTTTTCCCGGTTAGTTTTGAAATTAAAAATTTTGAATGTCTCCCAAAAATGACAGGAGACATATTTTCCGAAATCAGCCCGATTTTCATCTATCCCACACCATTAACTATTCAGGAAAAATGCAAACAGAAATCGGTGAAATTCCTCATTCCTGGTGGAGTACAGAATCAGTACCTACTGAAAAATATCTGATATTTAAAAAAAATTAATAACGTGTTATTGTTTTGTAGTGTGGTGACAAATTTCAACTTGCTGATATAAATTGTCTTTGAATCACTATCACTATCACTTGAATTTTTATTTCAAGATAGAAAGAAATTTTGCGTTACAACTTCAGAGAATGATTCTGATTTCGAGATTAATCACAGTTTGAGGCCTCTCAAAAATGAAACATTCTTTCAACGAAACCTTTTCATGCTACTGTGGTGATCCATCACCACAGAGCTCCACCAGATCCATACCCAAGTTGATCCTGAAGAGAAGCCTTCCATGCACAGAGGATCACATGGAAGTGGAGAAACCGCGGCCACTACCAGGCGGCAGCACCATCCAGGCCAGTGCAAAAGAATAGCCAGGTGGGGGAAGGTCGCATGGGGGGGGACACGGCTGAGGGCAACGCCATCTTGAAGACCTTAGTCGTGTCTTGATCGAGCACTCACCCAGAAGTATGTACAAGTGTTAGCAAGCTGTGAGGCAGCAGGAATAGTGAAAGGACAGTTTTATGACAAGTGAAGTCAATTAGAGTCACCGTTTGATAATTCGCAACCAGATCCTCGAGCCTGGATACATTGGTGTACGATTGCGCCCTCCCAAGTACTCCACGAAGATTCTGGACGACCGCCGCATTTCCACCTGGACCATCCCCACGAACTCTCTCTCTCATAATAGTCAAAACCGGTAAACTAATTTCATTTTGTATTAATTGTTGCTTTGGAGTTCCTCCTAGGTATAAATTTTCTTGTATTTTGATGTCCAAAAGGGACTTTTAGTTGATGTTATCGATCTCGTGGTGTTTCGTAACACCGTGTTCTTGTTCTCGATCTCGTGGTGTTTGGTAACAACCCACCACGTGGACAGGTATAGGTTAACCCCATCAGGGACCTATCTTTATTACTTACCTTGATAATTCTGAAGTTGAAGTCACTGAGATTAAGACGTTTTTATGCCATTTATTGAATGTTCAAAGTATTTTTCGTTTAAATAGAGATTTTTACCTTTTGTTCCTGAACTGGCGTTCTGACTTTTGAATACTTACCTGAGCAGTTTCCTGGAGCGTAATAGGATCAGAAATTACATCTATTAATTAAATACTTACCTGAATAACTTACCTTGATTGAAGTAAAAGTAGAGTCACTTGTAGATTGCAGAACATAAATTCACTTACCTTAGTCTTGAAGAACCTGAAACAAAAGAAAAGAGTTAATGTTGATCAACAAAGCAAATTATACACAATAACGCAATAAAGAGTCAAATTATACTTACCCGGTAAACTTCAGACGAAGAATATTGTTTTTCGGTGTTTCCAAAGGGACTCACCTAGTCAACGAACATCAACGCCTTCCGCTACCAACTGTTACCCATTGATCCGAAACACGTGTGAGCCCCGCTCACGAATGACACCAGAGTGACGGGGCTGGGGCAAGACAATAAAACCCCCCTTCCTGAACCCCAAGATGCCGCCCCCCACAGAGCCACCTGCGGCGAAGGACTGTGGAGGGGTAATCCGGGCCAGCTCTACGGGGGCGTGGTCCGCCCCCCTACGATGAGGACGCCGAACTCCATCTGAGGCGTCCGAGCCCTGAGTCAACCACGAAACCAAAGAAAGACACCAGCTGCTTGTGTCCACAGCAGCAGCAAGGGGCTTCGAACAGAGCCGGATGGCAGCCTGGGGGCTACAGGAGGCCGTGGATCACGTGACTGAGAGGAGGGGGAAACGTTCTAGACCGGGCCGGCCACGTCGGCCATCACACCGTCCTGAGAGCTCGAACAAGTAGGTTCCGGCCGAACGTTCTTCCCCCAAAAGCGCGACGACTAGGCTCCGGCTGAAAGTCACCCCATCTTTTGTCTTTAAACAGTCAGTGGTAGTAAATTCCCTGGACTCTTCGAGACATCAACCCTTCAATTCATCAGCATCAAGACCGTCGAGGTTACCTTCGGGCCCAACACGTGAGTGCACAGACAAATTTAACCTAATATATTTTGGCCAAAATAATTAGGCAGGTGATAAAGAGAACAGTGTAGAAATTAGTAAATCGATTGAAATTTGGTACAGTAAAGATTTGTAAACGGAAACGAGAAAGGATTCAGATTGTAAAATTGTTAAGACACGAAAACACGGTAAAGACACGGCGTGGAAATTGTAAAGAGAAAGGACACTGAAGGTTTTGCTTGTAAGAAAGATAATTGTTTAACCCATTTCATTTTATTTTAAAACTGTCCAATTCATTGTTTTGTAATCTCAGAAACTACGCCCTTCAGGCCTGTATAATTTTGTAGAGTCAACCCACAACATTTCATCTTGTATAATAAACTGATTTCCTGGTATTTTACTCCAATTTTGTGGTTATCTTTGAGTTCACCCTGCATCAGATCAGTATCAGCAACTAGGGGTAAAATAACTAAGACAAATTTCGTCATTTCTTTATTGTGTTACAGACCCATCAGGTCGTGTCCTTAGGACACAATTTCAGAGAAAAAAAACACAACCTCGTGGTCAACTGGGTTTCTCGTGTCTCAATTCGAAGACACAAGGGACACAGAGGACACGCAGGACACGCCCTTCTGGCACGGGACACGCTTGGAGGTCCGAGGTAGAATCAAACACCCTTCAGGTTTCACAGCATCATTTATTATTAGTTTTATCAACCCAGGAGTCAACACCTTCGAAGAGCTACCATACTTCACAGGTAATTACCCTATATTATCCTAAATTTAACGTAGATTTAAGTTGTTTCGGTCTTTGCTCGACTCCCCTCATTTCACAGTCAAACACAGGGTAGATTCCCTTCAGGAATCTACTTAGTTGCTGCTTGGGCTAGGTAACTAACTTCATTCTCACTTTACCTAGACAAGCGGGCTTACAAATTGGTGACAGCGTTGGGACTAGTGCTCAATACTGGCATCCCATTTGATAAGCACATAAGATAAGGCACCGGCTTACAAATTGGTGGCAGCAAGTGGGATTGATCGCGAGTTAGCCTTGCGACGAACTCACACAAATAAAATATTATTCGTGAGCCACGTGTTTACTGTGAAATTAAATTCAACCGAACAACAATTAAATTTCCAAAAGCTGATCAGGTGAACTAATAGGTAGGATGTGCATCCGACTATTGTAAATCTGGGAAAAGCTTCGAGAAATTTCTATTTTTGTCTATATTTCATTTTTATTGCATTTTGACGAAACGTGGGCAGTTTTCCCGTTTCATATATTTTCTTGTTGAAATCCAAATGTTTACCCACAAAGACATGACGAAAACACCGACTAACGTCTTTTCACCAAGGACACGCAAACACGATCATACAATTCCGATCGATGACGTGGATGTCAGCGACACTGATGTCGAGGCACCACAGGCAAAACCTACGGTGGGACTAGAAGTCGTGGAAACCATGACCCAGACCATGAGAGAAATGAATCTTCTCTTACAAAGATTCACGACCACCTCTCACACGAACGAACAAAATGACTTACCGCGAGCTGTTATGGCAGAAATCGAGCCTTGGGACCCAGATGTGGTAGGCGCGTTAAGTGTCGTTTCATTTTTCGCGAATTTCGACCTTATCACAGCAAATCTGACGGAACAGCAGAAATATCGGCTGTTGAGGACCAAGACACGAGGCACGGCCAAGCAGTACTTGATAGATCGCGATGACACGCTAGACGCTGATAATGTCTATACCGTTGTGAAGACAGACATGATGACCTGGTTTCAAAGAGAAAACCCACAACAAGCCGCAGCTCAACTATGGACAATCAAACGTAATCCGTCCGAAACTTTGAGGCAGTTTGCCGACAGAGCGCGCGGTCTGGCACGTTGTGCGGTACGAGAGGAAGGAGACCGTCTCAGAAGACAAGAGAGGAGCGCATGGGTGGAAAGAAAAACGCTCGACGCATTCGTTCGAGGAGTCGGAAAGAACATCAGCGTTCATCTCATCTCCAACCGACCAATGAACATCAACGAAGCACTCCAGAGAGCTGAGGACCTGGAGGAGACACTTGGAGACACGGTGGAAGTGGAAGAAAGATGGGACTTAGCCGCGATTAATAATGGAAATCGCTGTTACAACTGTGGCAGTTTTGAGCATTTTGCGGCGCGGTGTCCCCGAAAGGACAAACCACCAAGGAAGTACGAGAAATACGCAGAAGAGGGACAACGAAACTACCTTCCCGAGGAACGTAGGAGGGAGGAGAAACCAACTCCTCGTTTCCCTTGCATGTTCTGCGCGGACAGAACCCATTTCCCGGTGGATTGCCCAATGAGTCCACAGAAGACAATCTACTGTAATTTTTGCGGAGAGAGAGAACATCTCGAGGTGGACTGCTTCCGTAAGAAAAAACTCTTACCTGTGTCACAACCAACCCAGGAATCGACGCACGTAATGGAGGTCGCGCGGTACAAACAACCACCTGTAGAACCACACATCCCTGCTGTCGAGGCACCCTTGTCAAGAACGATGCGCATCACTGTTAAATTAGGGATGGAAGAGCGCGAAATGGTAGTAGACACCGGAGCAGCCCTTTCAGTTTTGGCTCGACCAGTATCCGGAATACCATTACACCCGACTGATGCCGTAGCATGGGGAGCAGATGGATCGGCTTTGTGCTTCGCAGGTCAACAGAATATCCGAGCACAGATTGACGGACATACGTTCGACCACACGTTCCTTGTTTTCGCAAGAAGAAGTGCTACTCTAGATCTTCTAGGGCTGGATATCCTACGTAAAATACCGATAACTCTCATGACAGGACCAACCATGGGATTCCAACTTCCGAAAGGTGACAGGACACACGCGAACTCTTCGGAGGCGCGGAAACGACATCACCATGGAGGCATGGTGTTGAGGGCCCAGGGGAGGGAGTTGAGCGAACCTGATGACGATGACCATGAATATGGCACAGGTCCCCTCCTCCCTAGCACCCCTGTGTTATCAACAGCCAGCTTCCCAGCACGTATGTTGGTAAGGAGTATCGAGGACACGCCCAGAAACGTCGTGCCAAAAACACAAGAAGAGGAACACCACGAGGCGAGAGACACGCCCCTTCCAGAACGCCCCCTACTACATCTAAAGGAACATCAAATGGAGCGACGGGACCCGTCTACGGACGAACCAAGCGCCCCGCCCATTTTGACGAGCGCCGAAGCACTCGAAAACACAGGCACAGAGCGGCGGGAGGACACGCCCCCCAACGCAGAGTGGGCTCCGCCCCGACCGCAAGTAGGAGACCCAGGAGGAGACTACGTCACCTCAAGAAAGGACCATGACAACAATACTAAATGGTGTTGGACCCTTGAAGAATGGACCAAAGCGTTTACCATTGAACCCAATGTGGACGACGAATCCGATTCGGAAGGACACGGGTGGAACGTGCCTCGGAGGAGCATGAACGAACCACCGCGGATGCATGAAAATGCAGGATCAGACTTGCCGATGGGGACACACCAAGACACGAGGTCCACTAGAAGCGGAACATTGTATGGGACCCCAAGCAGTACTCCGTGTACGTCGTCGAGTGGCACATCGTTTAATACGCCAAACGAAACTTCGGACGACAGTGACGAGGAGGACATGGTGAGGTCAGGCAGTCCTTCCCGAGGAAGTACTTCAGTAACCATCGCACCCGAGGAAACCCGAATCCAAATCGAACCACCCAGACTAGCCGCTGTTCACCAGCGCGAACCCATATTGTCAAAAGTTCGTAAAAACAGGTACCATCGAGAGAAGAAAGCCACTCAAAAATTGTTGCATAAATTTCATACGCAAATTATGCAAATGGAAAAGTTCCTGAGTGACATTGCACGTCCGTCGTCGGAGCCGTTGAAGATCTTACCGTCGACGTCGAAGCTCGTAGAAGAACCTGAAACACAGCAACACAAAATTAGTACGAGTAACACGCCAAAGGGAACACGAGACACGTCGTGTCCTCCGTGTTTCGAGGACACGAGAACACGATTGCAGGAAGGAACGAGTCCTGAACACCAAGATACTCCGTTGATCGAAGCGGATAAGAGGAACATCCCAAAAAAGAGTCAAGAGAAGGAGGTCAGAAGTGAACCCTTCCGTCGACTAACTATTGAATCTTCGGAATTGGAGTCACCGGACAGCATCTTGTCGCGGCTGCGCAAGAGACCCACGACCCGTCTTCCCCAAAGCTCCGTGAAAAAGCGCGCGTCGTGCCCAGCACCTAGGGGATTAACCTTGGGAAAAGACTGACACACGAGACACGCGAGACACACGGTGACACGGGACACGCCTCAGACACACTGGGGATTGGCCTGTGTCATCCGACAGAGACAATTCCGACCCTTCAGGTCAACAAATTTCAGTAGGACTCATCAAGTCACAAAATTTCAATTGAACCCCTCAGGTTACCATTTTAAATTTAACTATTAATTCGACTTGACATACATTGGTTGGTCAAGCCGAATTGGAGTTTCTAGTTACCTGCCTGATTGTAAATGGCCCACAAAAATGAAGTAAATGATTCTCGAGCAGTTCCCAGTCAGGATGACACATAGGGTGTTTATGTTTGTTGTAGGATGTCAGGGCGACAGAAGGAGTGGAAGGATGGTCCATTGGTCCCGGACCCCTTGAGTCGAAAGGTGCGGGAGAGAGCGGAGAGAACCGCGGAACAACTTCGGTCCCTGCCGGATGGGCAGGTTAACACGGCCTTGCCTGCGGGAAACCCGTTGGAGAGATTAGAGGAGGTGGCCAGTCTGCTGAGGTACGCCACATGCTCGGAGTTAACGGCAGTCCGGTTGGCGAGTGGCCAGGCCGCACTGAAGGGAATCCTCGAGTTGGCCCAGTGGATCCCGATTTACCAACGGATCGCTGAGGAGCGCGACGCCCTTCTGGAGCGCCAGTCCGACTGGCACGACGAGCGAGAGGCCTTGGACGGCGATAGACAAGCGGCCTGGGATGCGCTGAACGACATCACGGCACAGGGGCCGTCGGAGTCACCCGCGGCGCAGACCACGAACCCTGTGCCTACGGAGCAGCCTGCCGTGGAGCCACCCGCGGCGAGGACCACCGACGCAGTTGCTCCGGAGTTGATGTCGTCCCCCCTCGGACCAGCCTTTTCGCCCCTCACCCCGTCCGATGATCGGCCGGCCACTCCGGGAGCTGTATCGCCGAGTCCGGCGAGGCCAACGAAGACTACGCGGCCCCGATCCGCCACACCGCCGTCCCGCTCCGAATCACCAAAGTCAAACGGCGAGGAGGATGCTGAGTGGTTCCCGGAACCGTGCCCGGAGCCTCGGAGGCTGTTGAGGGACTCAAGTCCCATCGCCACCCGACACAGTCTGATGGTCCGCCTCACCCGAAAGATCAAGAAGCGGACGTTGGCATGTCTGGTATGCGGGAAGGTGACGGCACGCCTTTTCACCTTCCGCTGCCAGGCATGCAAGGAATTTTGGCAGAGATTAAAGACGCTCCACCGCCAAGGCAAAGATCTACCCACCTGCGACACGGACCACCAGTTGAAGAGAGACCCTGCCAACTGTCGCGGCTGCAGGCGCCACGCCTACGAGCTGGCCTTCAGGAAGGCGCATCCCTCAGAACCACTGCCGGTGCCCAGTGTCATCTTTGATGACCCTGGCTCCCGGGGGGGCGAGGGATGTGAGCCCCGCTCACGAATGACACCAGAGTGACGGGGCTGGGGCAAGACAATAAAACCCCCCTTCCTGAACCCCAAGATGCCGCCCCCCACAGAGCCACCTGCGGCGAAGGACTGTGGAGGGGTAATCCGGGCCAGCTCTACGGGGGCGTGGTCCGCCCCCCTACGATGAGGACGCCGAACTCCATCTGAGGCGTCCGAGCCCTGAGTCAACCACGAAACCAAAGAAAGACACCAGCTGCTTGTGTCCACAGCAGCAGCAAGGGGCTTCGAACAGAGCCGGATGGCAGCCTGGGGGCTACAGGAGGCCGTGGATCACGTGACTGAGAGGAGGGGGAAACGTTCTAGACCGGGCCGGCCACGTCGGCCATCACACCGTCCTGAGAGCTCGAACAAGTAGGTTCCGGCCGAACGTTCTTCCCCCAAAAGCGCGACGACTAGGCTCCGGCTGAAAGTCACCCCATCTTTTGTCTTTAAACAGTCAGTGGTAGTAAATTCCCTGGACTCTTCGAGACATCAACCCTTCAATTCATCAGCATCAAGACCGTCGAGGTTACCTTCGGGCCCAACACGTGAGTGCACAGACAAATTTAACCTAATATATTTTGGCCAAAATAATTAGGCAGGTGATAAAGAGAACAGTGTAGAAATTAGTAAATCGATTGAAATTTGGTACAGTAAAGATTTGTAAACGGAAACGAGAAAGGATTCAGATTGTAAAATTGTTAAGACACGAAAACACGGTAAAGACACGGCGTGGAAATTGTAAAGAGAAAGGACACTGAAGGTTTTGCTTGTAAGAAAGATAATTGTTTAACCCATTTCATTTTATTTTAAAACTGTCCAATTCATTGTTTTGTAATCTCAGAAACTACGCCCTTCAGGCCTGTATAATTTTGTAGAGTCAACCCACAACATTTCATCTTGTATAATAAACTGATTTCCTGGTATTTTACTCCAATTTTGTGGTTATCTTTGAGTTCACCCTGCATCAGATCAGTATCAGCAACTAGGGGTAAAATAACTAAGACAAATTTCGTCATTTCTTTATTGTGTTACAGACCCATCAGGTCGTGTCCTTAGGACACAATTTCAGAGAAAAAAAACACAACCTCGTGGTCAACTGGGTTTCTCGTGTCTCAATTCGAAGACACAAGGGACACAGAGGACACGCAGGACACGCCCTTCTGGCACGGGACACGCTTGGAGGTCCGAGGTAGAATCAAACACCCTTCAGGTTTCACAGCATCATTTATTATTAGTTTTATCAACCCAGGAGTCAACACCTTCGAAGAGCTACCATACTTCACAGGTAATTACCCTATATTATCCTAAATTTAACGTAGATTTAAGTTGTTTCGGTCTTTGCTCGACTCCCCTCATTTCACAGTCAAACACAGGGTAGATTCCCTTCAGGAATCTACTTAGTTGCTGCTTGGGCTAGGTAACTAACTTCATTCTCACTTTACCTAGACAAGCGGGCTTACAAATTGGTGACAGCGTTGGGACTAGTGCTCAATACTGGCATCCCATTTGATAAGCACATAAGATAAGGCACCGGCTTACACACGGTAAGTGCACTAGAGAACATACTAGTCCATAAGCGCAAGATCTTTGTAATATCAGTTTTCATTCAAAGATAATCCATCGGCCATCGCTAGGAAAACTAGGTATTACACTACCAAAATAACAAACTATCACAATATTAGTGAATCGAGTATTAGAGAATCGCAACATCTTTCTTTCTGAATATTTAACAACACAAAAATTAAAAGTAGTTTATTGTGCCTACTTGTAAGCGGGAGATTTTGAATGTTCCCGCTCCCGCCTCTGCGGTCTGGTATGACACCTGCCAAGTACATGGACCTTGCATGGAATCATGGAGGTCCACGCATGGAATCCAACTTTATTCCATGTGATAAGGACGACTTCTTGTGCAAATAACGACTTCTTGTGCCAATA
The DNA here is from genome assembly GCA_009739505.2 of Apolygus lucorum. Classification (NCBI taxonomy): domain Eukaryota; kingdom Metazoa; phylum Arthropoda; class Insecta; order Hemiptera; family Miridae; genus Apolygus; species Apolygus lucorum. The sequence goes on along the minus strand of CM019178.2, from coordinate 54,098,093 downwards.
GTCTAGTGTTGCGGTCGCGTTTTCGACGTTTGATCTCAGTGTTCCCTAAGTTGTTTTATTAAATTTAATTTCATGGGAGCTTGTTCTTGGGTGATATTGGGTATTAAATGTTATTTGGGCACTAATTATGTCTCATCTAAAGGTTTCTCATCGAAATGAATACTCATAGGTGGTGACAGTGACATTAGTTTGATCGTGCTCTGTTTATAATCTTCGAAGAACTCATCTGAGCCTCATTGTTGGCTATTTTCCTCAAAAGACTTGTAAGTTAGCAAGGACATTTTGATTTTAGCCCGGGTTCATAAGAGGAAGTAGTTGTTAGCCTGTGTGTATTTAGATGTATAATAAAATAGAGCATAGTAAGTTATAGCTCTCGAATTTTTAGATACTTTGGGACGATACCCTGGCCCAATCTTTTCATGATGAGGTGCATTAGTTACGTGTCTCATCATTACTTAACCCATTTCCGGCCAAGGGTAGAAATAAATTTAAAAGTTTAAATTTTCATGTAAAAACATTATATTTAAGAATGTATGAACATGAAACGAAGCTCAAAATTGTTCAATAAATTTCAAAACAAAAGATAATGAACGATGCGAAAACGCATCGTTGGCCGAAAGCAGGATCACTTGACACGGAACCCTTTGAAACACTCTGGGTGCAGATGAACGTCCTATTTCTCGCAGATATGCAATTTCTGTCCACCACAGCATCTGCAGCGTTTCCTTGAAGCTGTGGAATGCCGTATTATGAATCAAATTATGATTATTATGAGTCAAATCCCATATAACTCCTTTAGTAGGCATTTTTGGAGCTTCAGGAGTGTCAGTCTCTCAATGGGATCTTCGTTCCACAGCAAGCTCAGACAAACTCTTGATCAGAAATCCACCAGCCACACTTGTCATTATTCACGTATCGGTAAAGTTTTCAGGCGCTGACTAAGGCGTTCCCGATCCCATTCGTGAAGAGAGTAACAACCACCAATTTTCCCCCCGCCTTGGTGCGGTAATTTTCAACGCCGTTGACATGGAGGTCCACCCCCTCCCATGAATTTATTGTAGTCCAAAATCATCTTAGGCTGATCAAATGCACCACTGTCTGGTTTCAGTCGTATCTTTGCGCTTTTTGAAGTTCAAACGTACCTGGGATGTCTTTGTTGTCGTGTGCCAGGGCTATTCCGTTGAAATTTTCGTCAATGTTCTTCCTCGTCTCTTACTGTATCCACAGGTGGGGGTATATTATCCTACATAAATAATTTGGGCATCGTAATCGTCATCAGAAAGTCCCAATTGCCTAGGTCATTCAGAATGGCGAGGATCTCGTCAATAGACCAAACTTTGCCGCTTTTTGGATCATTGAAAAAATGAAAAAAAAAAAAAATAAATAAAAAACCTCGAATACACCACTGAGGAAAATAAAAATGAGGTAAGCTGAGCCGAATGAACGTGTAGGCACTCTGGTATCGCTCATTTGCCGAGGATCGAATTTGAGCTTCCATGATCATGCTTTCGGCCAAAGGTGCGTTTTCGCATTCGTCGATTTTCGTCGTTGTACAACCAATACCATTATTTATTTATTTTTTTTTTTGAATGTATTTGGCTTCTACACCATTCCTAGCATTCAGGATCAAGAGAGGAGAAGTATTGTTCCTTCTCCAACGTAATGAAAAATTCCACAAGGTCAAAGCTCCTCCAGACCATCAAAAATGCCTACTTTTCAAAAAATTCTCCAAATTCGCAATGAGTTCCTGAACGTTGAAGCAAAATTTTTTGAGCAGTTTAGGAACAGTTTAAACGAGAAAAAATTAATCTTTAACGATTTTCCAATATTTTCAATTCCTAAAAAATGCATAAATATGACGATGCGAAAACGCATCATTGGCCGGAAATGGGTTAAGGTTTTATTTATTAGAAGTTGTTGTCCGATTCCGCTGAAATTTTCAGGGATTGAGACAGTTAACGTAGCTATGTGCCACACGCACTTGGCCGCGTTGTTAGCTCTTTCTCGCTCAAGGTCTACTCAAGATTCGTTGCAGTGACAACTTGTGCATCAAGATTCTCAGCAGACCCTTTGGGGCTCATGCCGACGATATCTGGCTCAATCTTGACATTCAAAGATCTCTGCCCCTCCTTGGTATTGTACGAATTCAGGCTGTTGATATTGTTTCTTTTTTCCAGTTGAGGACCTGAGAGCCTGATCTGGAATTTGACTAATAGTCGAATCTTTTGCCTCCTGACAGTCATGAGGGAGTCCGTTTTCGCTAACTGTGAGAGCGATTTTGTTGTTGCTGCCATAAAAAAGAAGAAGGTATTGCAGGGATTACATCTACACTAAACTTATTACATGAACAACGGAAATCACTTTCGGTATTTATTGCTCTTTCAATAAGCACGTAATTATTCATACTTATCTGCCATTTCAGAGACTGGATGGCCGGCTTTTCGAAGAGCTCAGAAATATCGAGCTTCACTTTGGTTCTGACTACGGCTGCGCTTATGTCACCTTAGGAGAAACTAAGTGAGTTTGTGAAGTATTTTCAAGACGTAGTATGAAACTTACCCTCAGAGTAAGGAAGACCTCATGGGAAACCTCGTGGTGTTTTGAAATCTGGTTCAAATATGGTTATTAGGCACTCAAAAAACTATCTACAACGTGATACCTTCATTTACCATGTACGAGATTACCTCCATTAAACATAAATATTGGTAAAAATGCGAGGTATAGCCGTATGGATAACGCTGCCAATTACCTACTGCACATCGCTTTATTATTATCATTTTTAATAATGATTAGATACAACAAAGATGTTGTCCATACAGGACTTCCCCCTCGTGAATCCCGCCTGCTGCTCTGAAATTTTCCCATCAATCTGTTCCTCCAATCTGCGTTTAATGATTTTACTAAACAGTCTGCATAGAGAGGCCATAACACTGATTCCCCTGTAATTGCCCATATCCCGCTTATCCCCCTTCTTATGGATGGCGGATACATGCAGGATTTTCTATTCAGGAGGGAACTCATCTCCACTCGTAACTAAATAGAACAATTTGAACGATTTGATAAATTGAACATCTTTGTTGTACGCCAGCTTTCTGAAAAGGTATCTGCTAAGGCACAGGAAGCCCACCTCATCTTTGTGGACCTGGAGAAGGCGTATGACACTGTGCCGGTGTCTCGCCTGTGGACATCATTGCGTAGAATAGGAGTTACAGAACCAATGATTGGCATACTCCAGCGGTTGTATGCAGACACAACTGCAGTTGTGAAAACTGGAAAGGTCGTGTATGGCACATTCCCAGTAACCAAAGGTCTGCGACAGGGCTGTGGAATATCTCCAACTCTGTTTAAAATTTATTTAGAGGAGGTCCTTCGACATTGGAATCGGTCGTGCCAAGGAATGGGTATCCCAGTAGGTGACCAAACAATCCACTCCCTGCTCTTCGCGGATGACCAGATCATCATGGCTCAGGATTGGCATGATGTTGTGTTTATGCTCAAGAAACTCAATGAGGCATTCCGGGCTGCGGGGCTTACAATCAATGTCGGTAAAACTGAATATTTGGTTGTAGGCGGAGACGGTTTACTACATAGAGGTGCCTGGGCTGGGAACTGTGAAATCCGTCGAACAGTTTAAGTATCTGGGTTCAATCGTCGATAGGTCCGGGACGAGTGGAGCTGATATCGACCGTCGTATCCAACTTGCTAGGGCAGCGACGCGATCCATGAATGGGATCCTCTGGAGTCGGGAAGTAAATCTACGCACAAAAAAGTTGATTTTGAATGCCATCGTGGAAAGTATCCTGACTTATGGAGGGGAGGGGTGGTCCCCCACACAGAGGAATCGTCAAAGGTTGGCTGCTGTGGAGATGGACGGGTTGCGACGGAGCTGCAGGGTGTCCCGATTGGAGAGGATCCGTAATGAAACCATCAGGGAAACAATCGATCAGCCAGAGACTGTAGTTGCACGTCTGGAAAGAAAAACCCTGAAATGGTATGGGCACCTCAGGCGGATGACTGAGTCGAGATGGCCGAACAAGATGTTGAGCTGGTCGCCGAGGGGACGTCGAAAGAAAGGCCGTCCTAGAGTTACATGGAGAGGAGGAGTTTTTGGCTCTGTGCGCAGGCTGTCTTTGGACGACGACCAGTGGCAAGATAGAAGATCTTGGAGTCAGGCGATAAGGGGCAACCCCTGACAAGGGGAAAGGCCTTCAAAAGTAAAATACGGCGTACGGCGGACGGACGGCCAAATTTTTATTCGATTTTTGGATTCTACGTACCTTGAAACGTAAACCATCAAATTTTGAGGGGGTGTTAAGATTTTTTTTCTTGGTCGATTCCAAAGGTTTATTATTGAAAATAATAAACCAAAAGTAAGTAATAATGATTAATAGGAGGTTTCGTTTATTTTTCCGATCGTCACATCACGACTCAAAAAAGCGTTACCATGTTTATTTTAACAAATTTCATTTTTGAATATTTGTCGCGAAATAAACCTTTAATAATTTTTAGGCAAAATGAATTTCTCGGTAAAAATAGCGTAAAATTAGGTAATAATTATTAAATGATCCGACTGTAGAACCGTCTGTAGTATTTTTCTGTAAAGATCACTCGTATACGAAGAACACAGCTTCTTCCAACCCATCTAAGAACTGGGGGGGGGGGGGGGTTCCTTTTGAGCTACTTCACAGGGATACTAACGTGTTAATATTCTGGTAAATGTCTCAAGAATAGCTCATTTTTAATGATGATCGTGGGCTACACACCTGCTTGGCTGACTTTTTTTTAAGTATGCAATAAACCAAGGACACTAGAGGAGACGGTAGGGGACACCGAGGCAACGCCCACTTTTATGTGACGTCACGGAGCCTACACTGAGCGCCCTAGCCCTTCCCCTGCTCTCATTGTGAGATCGTAGCGGATGATTAATCATTTTAAATGCCTTTTATCATCCATTCTGAATTATATAAAATATTTGATATGCAAATTAAATTTTTGAGGCCCTTCAGACCCTTGTCTCTCCATGTTTCAATGGTTTCCTACATAAAAATATGTAAATTGCGCTGGCTGTTCGAAGGTAGGTTTCTGCTCTGTATGCGTGAGTCGAAATTTTCAATTTTTCACGTGAGGTCATGTCCCAAAATGCATGGTAGTGAAATATCCGTCGTTCTGTGAAATAAATGGGTGTTTTACGTAGGAGTGAGATGAAAACAGTCAATTCAAATGACCGATGTAATTTTAATAATTAATTCTTCATCAGGCAGCCCCTTGAGGATGAGAGCAACCAATTGGTATTTTTTTGAAGATGGTGGAGCAGCGTTGTTCAAAATCCCATATTTTGTCCCTTTTTCGGGTAATTTCTTTCTGTAGTGGTAAGCCAAATACGCTGCAAGCATTTCGAGGTGATCGTAATCCATGCTAAAATCCGATGGTAACTCATCAGGAAGTTCGGCACTTTCTTCAGTCGCCTGAGAGATGAGCAGTAGATCCTCATCAGCCATCTCAATCACGTCAGCTGCCTCTTCCTTGGTTCGTTCTAGCGGTAATTCTGTTTCACAGACAATTTTTTTTTTGGCTCATAATGTTGAAATTTTCGACTTTCTTACAGTTTTTCCTTTGGATTACTCGATGAGCGTTTTTTGTCTTTTGGTGAACTGTAACAGGCAGATGGTGATCATAGTCGTTGTTTGGTCAGCCAAAAACAGCACAACAAACCATTTTGAAATTGTAAATTAACGATTTCGATTAGAATACTGCTCTAATTGGCAACTGGATACGGACTGAGGTCAAGCAACAGCACAGTGACGTCAGCCTCATGGGGAAATCCCACCCCGCCATGACGGTGTCCCCTACCGTCTCTTCTAGTATCCATGCATTAAAGTACGCGAAAATTTTCACGCGGTAGGGAGGGTGTCAGGAGGGCGTTATTCTCCACCCGTCTGTCCCATCCCCACTCCGTCGATAAGCGGGACTAAAGCATGTTCCATGTTTCTAGCATTTTAGCCAAAGGCTCTAAACAGTAAGCATCGGGGGTTCCAGTTTTTTCTTCAGCTGATTGAGGAGTTTGATTTGACTTTCCCAGGGTTTTAGGGAGGTAGTTCTTCACAAAAATGCGATTGTTTTGGAGAAATAAAAAATCTATTCCCTTGAAAAACGAGGGTGAATATTCCGTTTAATTTCAAAAGGTACTGTATCCAGCACATTGGCGGTCTCTTATCTGGTTTGTTTCAAAAAGTACTTTATCCACTTCGTGTGATTCAAAAACGTACTGAACGCCACGTTATGTTTCAAAAAGTACCTACCATATCCATAAATCTGAAATTTCAAATCTCGTTCAAAATTATTTTTAACCTTTTTTCTTAAAATGTTAGTTACAATTTAGAAATATATAAACAATAACATTATTGTTTTTTATCACGTTTTTCAGGTCGCTATGGTTTTTCGCGTTTGTCTCACGATTGACCAAAATGGATATAGTACCTTTTGGAATCAATTCCCTCAATTACTTTTTTCATATTGTAGAGAATATATAATTTAATCCCAGTCAATCTATCAGTAAATGTTGTCATAATGCAGCAACTTAGGTTGTACCAATATTTGAGAGGTTCCTCCTCCAGAAGCGCTGTCTGTAATGTTGGTGTTGAACTATTACTTATGAAATTGTACTTTTCATGCCATCATGGTGTAAAATGTTTGATTCTCACCTGAAAATGATTGTACTTAACACTTTTTTCACTCATTTCTTGCAGAGTGCTTGCGCAAGTTTCGTGCGAGCTGAGTGAGCCGCGGAATGCTCGGAAAAACGAGGGAAATATTTTCGTCAACGTCGAGATCAACGACATGGTTTGCGGTGTATTCGAAACCGGCCACCAAAGCCATTTAGGGATCCACACTAATCGGCTGATAGAAAAATGCATTAAAGATTCGAGATGCGTCGATTTGGAAGCGCTGTGCATCATCTCCGAGGAGCAGGTAAGTTTTACGCGTTAAACTTTTATCAGTAGCAAAAAGTTACCTTCGTTTTTGTAAATTTTGATTCCAGTAGTTTGAAAAAAAGTATGTCAAGTGCGTGTGGCACATAGCTTCATCGTATCCATAACCTGATTGTATAGATCGATACATTAAAGCACAAAGATATGTGCCTACCATATCTCAAAACATCAATCTCTAAATACCTTGTACTACCCTCATAGGGGACCATCTACGCGTCAAGCAGCACAATTTTACTCTGAAGATTTCATCGAGTTCGGGTAGAAAATATGACCGTTACAAGGATTTTATGTTTGTTCATGCACAGAGGCTACTACTGATTTGGGGGCCATGATTTTCTACACGCCAATCTGAACTATGCCTGGAAAATGGATCAAATTCAGATGGAAAATTTAGAAGGCTTTTACACCGAAATTCACTTTTGCCACTGTCAGTCTGGGGTTGGTTATTTTCATAGGGGACCATCTACTCGCTGTCCGGCACAATCCCCG
>CM019178.2:54077647-54090515 GCA_009739505.2 Apolygus lucorum | reverse complement strand
CCACAAATCTGAAGATGACATCGTAGTTCAGGCGGAATGGTCACCTGAGCTCGTAAGTTCCGACCTAGACGAGTGGGAACGAATACTACGGACCAGTGGGATGAACACAACCTGACGTGCACTCTCTAATTCAAACCAAACTCTCCATTTGGATGAAGCGAATCAAGAACGAGCGATGGGAACCCTCGTCGACTATCAAGATCTTTTTCAACCCCCAACTGGAGAGGGGGTAGTCTACAGGTTGCCCACGAGATCACAACGACCCAATCAGAGGTGACGAATCAAAAACTTACCCCATACCACATGCTGCTTCGCGGGCGTTGTAGAAAAACAATTGAAGGATATGCTAGCGTCGGAGTGATTCAGCACTTCTACTAGTCCCTGGTGTGCCCCCGTGTGTTTGTGAAGAAAAAGACACCCCCAGGTGAAGAGCAGAAATGAAGGTTCTGCACGGACTTCAGACAGTTGAACCGCATCACCAAAGGCGACGCATATCCAATACCCCGACTACAAAACCCTAGCATTGTAGGAGGATTGTAAATGGTTCACCACGATAGATCTCGTCGCTGGATATCACCAAATACCTGTACACGCAAATGCGAAGGAGAAAACGGCCTTCTCTGTGTTAGGTCGACATTTCGAATATGAGAAAATGCCGTTTGGCCTAAAAATGCACCTGCCACCTTCCAACGGGTAATGAACAACGTGCTGGATGGATATTATGGGAGAACAACTGCTTAGTTCTATTTAGACGACGTTATTGTGTATTCGGCTACAGTGGAGGAACATCTTCAAAAGCTTCGAGAGGTTTTCGTCGGCTTAGGGATGCTCGACTAAAAATCACCTATCAAATGCGGGAATTTATGAAGAGGAAGTACGATTTCTAGGACACCGTGTAACTGCCCAAGGCATTTATACAGAACCGGAGAAAGATACAAGCCGTCAAGGAATTTTCCCGCACCCACAACGAAACTCAAGTTACAGTCCTTCTAGGCTAGCTGGATTTTATAGACGTTTTATACCGATTTTGCCAAATAGTTATTCCCTTGACGGACTTGCTCAAGAAAAAACAACCCTTACGATGGACTGAAACGACGCAACAAGCTGCGTTCGACGAGCTGAAACCCACCCCCTAACAGAAGAACCTGTGTTGGCCTATCCAGACTTGAGCAAACCCTTTGTACTAGCAACAGACGCGTCCGGATCAGCATTAGGTTGCGGTTTCTCTCTCAAGAACACGATGGCGAGGAGAGACCTGTAGCATTGCTAGCCGCAAGCTGAATTCCGCTGGAACTCGTTACTCCGTAACAGAACGCGAACTGCTTGCAGTGGTCTGGGCCACCAGACATTTTCAAGAATACCTGTTAGGGACAGCCGTTCGAGTTGCAGACAGACCCATATGGCACTCACGGCTGCCATGAGACTTAAAGACCCTACCTCTCGCATTGGCCGCTGGGTCCTTAGGTTGGCCGAGTATGATTTTGTCCCCAGATACGGCCGGGATCCAGATGGCACAAGCGGATGGCCTTAGCAGAATGGACGTAGCAGTCTTGAAATTTAGAATTCCCGCGTGATTTGATGATCTCCGCCCCAAAACCTTGGATCCTTGGGTGCAGTCTACCGTCATGTTCCAGCAAAACGGAAAAACCAGAATATCAAACGGAGTCTGCGAGATCCAGGTTCGGTTGGACGGAAAAAAAACGAGTGGGTCCCTCTCATGCCGCTCTCCTTGCGCGATTGGTTGTTGAACCGTTGCCACCGCAACGAGTGGGCCGGACATCCTGGAGCCGAGATGACTGAGAAAATAGTACGCAAGTTAGTGATATTGGCCTACCCTGGCCAAAGATGTAAAAGGATATGTGCGGAGCTGTGAAACCTGTCAGCGTCGCAAACACTCCAAGTGGACTGCGCAACCCAATTCAGAAACCGCTACTTCCAGAACGCCCTGCCACATCGTGGGAGTTGACTTCGTGGGACCAGTCACGTCCGGAGCCACTCCAAAGTACCTTCTCACCGCTATCGACCACTTCACTAAATACGCTGAAGCTTATGTGGTCAATGATTGCACGGCGGGAACAGTAGCACGTATGTTGGCTACTCGGTATATACCGACTCACGGCGTACCTGAAAGACTGGTCTCGGATACGAGGCACTGCCTTCACAGCCAGATCCACCCGAGAACTGTGTGAACGTTCCACCGTTCCCCCGAATGATGCTCCGGAGGAATGGAGTCCCAATCTTGTGGTGCCTGGACCGAGTACCGCCGAACCAGTCGTCGAAGCCCATGATGGAAGAGGAAGAACCAATAGAACCTCCTCCCCGCTACACGTTCCGACAACGAGTACCGGTGGACTACAGTCAGCTCCACACTGGAAACGCTCGACACACTGACAGACTACTAGGGAAGGACAGAAACATAGACAAACACCAAAACACATAAAAACACATATAACACAAACACACTAAAACACATATAACACAAAACACATAAAACACATATAACACAAAACACATAACAAATAATAAAACACACACATGCAAACATAAAAACTAGCACACAATTAACATAAAAGGTAAAATGACCATGATCACGGTTAGGAACCCGTCAGGTTCCTGATACGTTTTAGGACCCTTCAGGTCACCTTGGTCAAGATAAATAAATAAATAAATCCCAAAATTGAGACACGATCTTTGAGACACGTCGCTTATCAAGCCTGCATGCAAACGGCCACCATATCTCATGAATAAATTGGGGAAAGAATGGTGATGGTATGTGAAGTTACAAGGTTGCACTTTTCCGAGGTCGGGAACTATTAGGAGCTTATTGTCTATTGTAGGATGAATCAGGGACAATTAGAGGATCCGGAAAGAAAGGGAGTTTCCACCACCAATGGAAGAAAGTGCCGCCTCCATTCGTCAGTCTATCTTCCAGAAGAGACGGGAGTACGCCATCATTCCCCCCACGGTTATGGACACCCCTGAGCCCAAATGCTATCCCGAGCGCACCCTAGCTTCACTGGCCATGTACATTCCGTTGGATGCAGGGAGCAGAGTTGTACGAACCTCGTGCAGCTGCTGCTGACGCCGCCATCCTTTCTCTTAAACGAGTGGGCCCGTTGGATTGCCGGTTTACCAGCGAATCGCCCAAGAGAGAGATGTGCTGTTGGAGGAACGCCAGGAGCTTCTGGCCGAGATTCGTCGACTGAAACAGGCATCACTTCGTCGGGAGTCAACCGATGTGGTGCCGGTGGAGAATGCCGTGGAGCCACCCGCGGCGAGGACCCCGTCTCATTCTGCCACTTCTCCAGACCACGAAGATTCGCCACCTCCATCTCCCTCATTGCAAACCTCCCAGAGCCAACCAGCCCAGGAATGCGCCAAGGAACATTCCCAAACGCCTGCTGCTCCAACCGACCCGACCGAGGAGACCCAATCATCCCAGGCTTCTACGTCAGAACCCCCGACCACCGTCATTGAAGCAGATCCCCCACCACCGATGGGATCCTCACCGTTCAGCTCCGGACCGGAGTTTTCCACCTGGATGGCCTCACCCCTTCGTTTGCCGCGGGTGTGAAGCTCCGCCGTTGCCGCACCACTCAGGATCCGCAGTCATCGACCCCCCGACCGGACCGGTCGTCGGCAAAAGCAGGGCCGTTGACTTGTCCCGTCTGCCAGAAGCCATGCTCGGCTCTTCTCAAGTTCCGATGCGCACCTTGCAAGACCTTCTGGCAGCGGCTTCGGAAGTCCTTCCTGGCGCAGCGATGAGCTTCCCACGTGCCCACCGGACCATCAGGAGCAACGCATCCCCAGAACCTGCCCAGGATGTCGTCGTTACATGTATGAGACAGGTCTGCGACGTGCTTATCCATCGCAGATCCTGCCCATACCCAGTGTTCTCGTTGAGAACCCTGGCTCCCAGAGAGGCGGGGAATGTGAGCTGATTCCCAACAGCTCACTGTTTCCCATCACAGGCCCCACAGGCCAGTAAGCCCTGATTGCCCTCTGGAGCCAGCAAATGCTATTATTATTATTATTCCTCACTGACCTTATTCAAAAGTGCTCTGAACAACACCAAAAGAGCACAAAAACACCAATCTTCACGAACATGGAAGTAGACTGCTCAGCATCCATTCAAGAATCGGAAGAAGGACAACTTTTCGTCTTGTCAGGTTGGCGCCCCTGATCAAGACAATGAAAAGCTCTAGTCATCATCATAATTAATCAGATCCCGTTAATCCGCCTTGCCAGCAGTCTTTGAAGTTGTCTCCCCCGTCCGTGAAGCGCTCATTCCCTTATATCGCGATACGTCAAACAGTGTGGTATCGACCCTCCTGCCTCCCCCCAGAAGCACTTAGAGAGAAGTAACTTCTGGTATCGTCCTGCCTCCCCTGGATTCCGTCGTGTCTCCAGTCCATTCCCGGCTACTCCCCCTGCATCTTCGCCTCTCCGTGAAACCTGGACTCGCTTCGGTACCCCAGCACGTGATTGAACTAAAGTGTATCTATGCTAGATTGGCCAATACTAGGTAGATAGAGTGAGAAGTGACTCAAAATACTAACAGTAACTAGTCAAGTAAAAGTACTAACACCATTCAAAGCTTGTGTATCGTAGTAGAACTATTAAAACTAACCGTATTGCTTGGTATTGAAGACTGAACTAATTTACTTTTGAACTGTGTTGCAACTGTATCGCCCTTCTGGCACATCGGATCATTGGATCCGATAGTACTATCTGCTCATTAAACATACCGTATCTCTTACCTTACCTTTTTCCTTCTACACCTGCACCCCTGGTTCTGAGTATCACGAAGTGTATCGAATTAGGTAGTTAGAGTCATTGAACAAAGAGTAACGTAAAATCCTTTTATTTCTTGCAACATATCGATACAGAACGCCCTTCAGGCACAATACAACAAGTAAACTTTCAAGGTATCGTAACTGGAACGCCTTCGCCTGTTCGCCTCACCGCTCGGGAACACCGCTACCAACAGAACCAGTTAAGTACCAATTTTCGTAACTAATCATAAGTTTCCCGATAGTTTTGTTTTAGGATCGGGGTCGATACCCTTCAGGTGAAAACCCCCTTGTAACATTAGTGAACTCACATACACAGTAAATACCCCCTGCTTCCCCAATACGTGTAACTGCTACCATCTCCGGCTTACACGTATATCACCTTGTAACAGCCATAACGTTCACAGTACTCATCTGATTTCAATGAAATTTTAAGGGATTATGCAGGTTGGGGTGTTGATTGTTTCATACGAATTTATCCTTGTAATTATTATACGAACAAATGTTTGTATGCCTTTTATGAACAAGTCACAGCCCCCTGGTCGGGTTTTCCTCTGCCTATTTATGTTGTACCATGACGTTTTCAATGCTTACGGCTGAAAATGAAAGATCTCTCTCAGTGTTTTTCTCAGAGATTTCTTGTTTGTTCCGGAAACCTTATGATTGTGAAGAAACGACCCCTTGAGTCAGGACATGTTAGAATTTCCTATGTGACGTGTTTAATATGTTGAATATAACGTGATCTATTGATAAATTTTCCCAGTTTTCCTAATTAATAATAATTATTCTCAGCATTAGGAGGATAATAACACAATGACGATGCTGGTAGTTGAGTTCACTAGTTCGAATGTTACCTTTTCCCTATGCTCCTGCTAAAATGTACAGGTCTTTGTCATAATCCCTTCCATTTTGATGTGTATTGTGAATCATGTTGAAAAATTGCATTTCAAAGGCCTTCTTCCGCTGATTTACGGATCGAATGTTTGAGAGACCTGTCATGGAACCGACTAAGAGCTAGGTTTATTATTGGTGTCACCGCCAATTGGCGAATGACCTTCAACGAAACACCATCCATGTTGCCATTACACCACCGGTCACTGCTAATCAGGACGTACCTAGCACATTCCGTGCTCATCAGTATTCTGTAAGCGTGCCCACCCACGTATACACCCAAGTTTAATTTATTGCAGCCAAAACAAAGCTATTAATCACACGTGATGACTGATTCATTCACCGCTCCTCAGCACTTCAGTGAACGGTTTGTTAACTTTCTCAATTCCTACATAAATATTCATAATATAAATTATATTCATCATTCTCGAAATTGACACCACCTGATGTTGTTTTCGTTTAGACATTGAGGGGGGAACTTTGTTGCAACAGAGCTTATTTGACAAATGTTGAGATCTCGAGATGGGTTTGAATTCGTTGTGAATGAAAGTAGTTGAGGATAGATTCCCTCTTGTAGTGAGTAGTACTTCTTGTACTGTTTCAAGTGAAATAATAATTTTGTCCATCGGCGACTCTTGCTCAATTCATTTTTAATTTTGATAATTTGCCTTATCAAGATACAGTTTTGGTTGCGAGTCTTTCGGTCGGTTTGTTGCAAATTCTTTGTCCTGAGCAAAACCATCGTGCTTTGGATCATGCTTGTCAAATGTTCAATATAGGTTTTCCAAGTCAGATTGACCATTTTCCAAATCAAATTTAGAATCTTCCAAATCAAAATGAGAACTTTCCAAATCAAATTGAGAATTTTCCAAATCAAATTGAGAATTTTCCATTTCTAACGACGAAACTACGAACAGTGATTATCCGTTAGTATAGCACAATCCAAAAGTTGCTGAACAATTGAAAATAATTTTTTTTAATCCGTCCAGCCGTTTAGGCCGTAACTTGGTACCCACGTACAGGTTATCTATCCATGGATATGATGGTTCAACTTCCAAAGGCAGCTGCTGGAATCCCACTTCAATAAAAGTGCAGTTCTTTAATTTCATCTTCAATTGTTTTAAGGATGAGTTTGAATTTACAGTTACTTTATAATTTTAATATGAACTTGAAAAAATAAATGAATCCTTTCCATCTTGCATTACTCATCGTTTTCGTCTCTTCTACAAAATATCATACCTGTGTCAAAAAATTCTGAGTTCTCAATTTGATTTGGAAAGTTCTCAATTTGATTTGGAAAATTCTCAATTTGATTTGGAAAGTTCTCAAGTTGATTTGGAAGGTTCTAAATTTGGTTTGGAAAATTCCCAATTTGGTTTGGAAAGTTTTCAATCTGATTTGGAAGATTCTAAATTTGATTTGGAAAATTCTCAATTTGATGTGGAAAGTTCTCAATTTGATTTGGAAAATTCTCAATTTGATTTGGAAGATTCTAAATTTGGTTTGGAAAATTCTCAATTTGATGTGGAAAATTCTCAATCTGACCTTGGACTTGGAAAACCTTTATATCGAAATGAGAGTTTGGGATGGTTATTTCTGGAACATCGATTTCTCATAGTCCAGGAGCCCAGGCCCAAAATCATGACTGATTTCATTACTTATGTCACATAGATAAAGTATCCAACCCCCTGAGCAAATAAATTGTTGTCTGCCATGTCAAAGCCAAAGAAATACAAAATGGCGGCCATGTTAAGTATAACCATATTAGAAGAAATCTGACTGATTCCAATACTCATGAAACTTTAGTATTATCAAAAAGGAGAGTCTGTTAAGAGCATTCCAGGATGTCTGCCGCCATGAAACCAATGGGAACTTAGCGGCAGACGGGACTTAACTTCTGGGCTAAAGGGAGTTGAAAAGTGACTGATTTCAATACTCATGAAACATCGTTCTTCTGAAACGGGAATGCTTATAGAGAGCTGTTCTTCCACGTTGCCATCCATGTCTTTTATTTCCATGTTCCAATCAATGTTTCTCCTTTTGGTTTATTATTTTCAATAATGAACCTTTGGAATCGACCAAGAAAAAAAAAATTTTAACCCCCCCTCAAAATTTGATGGTTTACGTTTCAAGGTACCTACGTAGAATCCAAAAATCGAATAAAAATTTGGCCGTCCGTCCGCCGTACGCGGCACTTTTGCCACTTAGCATTGACCGATTTGATGAAATTTGGTATGTAGGCTCCATTTGGGGTCTAGTTGTGCCCCGAAGCTTTTGGTTGATGTAGGTCACTCCTAAGGGTTCCAAAATCAATTTTGAGAACGCCCTAACTCAAAAAATTTCGATATAAAGGTATTGTTTTTTCCTTCAATTTAAGATTCTATGGAATTTTTAGAATTTTTTGAGACCACGCGGAGCTCTGTAGGACAAACCGTTCGCTCCCTACGAAAATTTAAGGGTTTATATTGAAATATATATATATAAATCAAAACACGAGTGTGAATCGCAAAAGAGGCCTAATCTCCGTTCAAATTTTAGCTGACCAAAATGCAATCGATGGTTGGTGATTTTGATTTTTTTATTCAAAAAAAAATTATTTTTTTTATTTTTTTCTTCATATTGGATGGTTGGTGATTTTGTAGACGAGTGATCTATATAAAAATAATAAACCGTTGTGTAATGATTTGCAGCGTTTTTCTGTGGTTGATGTGCGTGTAGTCAGATTCAGTCAAATTAAATTTGCTTTCAGTTTACTTGAAAATATTATTGTTTCTTCTTTAGAATTTCCTGGGAATAACAAGAGCTTTCAAAGTTGTCTGCCGTCATCTAACCTATGGGAACTTAGCATTGTACTTAACATGGCCGCCATTTTGTATTCCATTGGCTTTGACATGGCAAACAACAATTTATCTGCTCAGGGGGTACTTTGGTTTAACATAATGTGACAAAAGTAATGAAATCAGTCATGTTTTTGGGCCTGGGCTCCTGGACTATCAAGATCTGATGACCCAATATGGATCTGGAGGCTTTTTTTAGATTTGGAGGCAGTTGATTGGTTCTCAAATAATGATCGCTCATCGTGATACTATTAGCAGGATGACAACGCATAATAACTTGAATAACAAAAACAGACGATATAATCGGGAACAAATTTTCAGTATTAATTTTCAGATTAAGGAAATTTGTGAAACTATAATATAAACATGAACACTTTGATTTTTCAAATTATAATAAAAACGTCTGCCAAGTTGGGTGGGCAGTATAGCTTCCTCACTCATTGTAACATGGACGTATAGAATCAGTTGGCGAAAACTCGGCGCTGCGCGCCTCGGCGGGGGCTTCGCCCCCTGCACCCCCGGATGATTTCCGCTTAGAGCCTAATGGCTAAAATGTGACATACCTTAAAAAGGTTTTTGCTCCCTCTCCCTCTTTATCTTTCTTCCACTGTAATATGTAAGCTCACTCAGCTGATCAGTGATCACTCAGGCACCTTCAGCATTCTCCATTGACCCTGCCTCTCAAATTTCAGCTTCCTGCGTTCAACAGGAGAGAAAATGGCCTTGGAGCTCACTCAGCTGATCAGTGATCACTCAGGCGCCTTCAGCATTCTCCATTGCATGCGCAGCGGCTATTGCTTGACCAATTTGATTGAAACTTATAGGGTGTCTCTTAGAAGTTAGTCCCTAACTAACCTCCAAACTTGAGCAAAATCGGTTCATTAGAAACCGAGAAACCGAGGTTCCAGGAAATTCACGTTTGCGCATGCGCACTCGCTCCTATTGGTCCGAAGGTGCTGAAATTTATAGGGGACCGTCTAGGACCTAACCCGCACAATCCCTGAAAATTTCATCAAAATCGGACCACAGGTTAGTATAGTTTTGCCCGGGACAAGGATTGACCACAGACAGACCGACAGACCGACAGACAGACAGACAGACAGACACGGAACCAAAATTGTTCGGGAAGCTCTAAAACGCAAAAAGCAAGTGAAAATTTTGATTTTGGAGGACATTTTTTTTTTCACTTCTTTCACGAATACAAAGCTTCCCTACCTTCGGTAGTGAGGAAGCAATAGCCGGTCACACGTACGATATAATATATCAGATATAAAACGCTGCAAATCATTGCTCAAAGGTTTATTATTTTCTGTATAGATCACCCTTCTGTATAGATCACTGGTTCTCCATCAATAGCACCTACCACCATCTGCATTCTCCCTTGACCTTCCCTCTCAAATTTCAGCTTCCTGCGTTCAATAGGATTGAAAATGGCTTCGGAGCTCACTCAGCAGATCAGAGATCCGAAGAGTGAAGAAGATCTCCTCGAATGCTGGAGACGCCTGGAAGAGCACTTTCATTCAATTGGAGTAAAAATGGTTTTGGAGCTCACTCAGCTGATCAGTGATCTGAAGAGTGAAGAAGATCTCCTCGAATGCTGAGGACGCCTGGAAGAGCATTTCCATTCAATAGGAGTAAAACTGGTTTTGGAGCTCACTCAGCTGATCAGTGATCTGATGAGTGAAGAAAATCTCCTCGAATGCTGGAGACGCCTGGAAGAGCACTTCCATTCAATAAAAGTAAAACTGGTTTTGGAGCTCACTCAGCTGATCAGTGATCTGAAGAGTGAAGAAGATCTCCTCGAATGCTGGAGACGCCTGGAAGAGCACTTCCATTCAATAGGATTGAAAATGGCTTCGGAGCTCACACAACTGATCAGTGATCTGAACAGTGAAGAAGCCTTTGAGCAATGATTTGCAGCGTTTTTTTACCCACCAACATTTTTTTTACCTACCAACTTTTTTTACCTACCAGCTAGGTACTACCTACCACACCATACTGGCTTCACACCTTCACAATCAAGTTTATTAGAGAGAACTAAACGCTTCACACTCGATTGGAAAAATAGAAAGCTTCATATGGAAATTTGATTACTGGTAACGCAGAAGGCAAAACTGTATACAAATCGAAGAAATGAACAGCGATCGCATTTTAGTCCGATAAAATTTGAATGGAGATTAGACCTCTTTTGCGATTCACACTCATGATTCTGTTTTATCGAAGGAAAACCTTCAAGTACTCGTAGGGAGCAAACGGTTTGTCCTACAGAGCTCCGGGTGGTCTCAAAAATTTTAAAAAATTCAATACTAATTCAAATTGGTGAAAAAACGATACCTTTATTTCGGGAGTTTTCGAGCTAGGGCACTCTTGAAAATTTCAACCCTTAATTTTCACCCCTTAGAAGTGACCTACATCAACCAAAAGCTTCGCGGCACAACTAGACCCCAAATGGAGCCCATATACCAAATTTGAACCAAATCGGTCCAGTGTTGCTAAGAAAAGTGCCGCGTACGGCGGACGGACGGAAATTTTGTTATTCGATTTTCGTATTCTACGTACCTTGAAACGTAAAACATCAAATTTTGAGGAGGGGTTAATATTTTTTTTTCTTGCTCGATTCCAAAGGCTTATTATTGAAAATAATAAACCAAAATTGAATTGTGGTATTCGAGATTATTAATTTTATCCGAAGTATAAATTATCCGAAATTCGGGCTTATTTATTTGTTGGTCGAACTGATACCGAAGATTTATGACCCAACAGCCTCCTTCATTCAGCTTTTCATTTTTTCGATAATTAGAATAATCGAATTAAAGTATCTATCGATATTAAAAATATTGGATAGTGCATTATCGATACTAAAATATCGAGTATTGGATCGAAAGTATCGATATTTTGAAATATAGGTTACCAATACCCATCATTACAGGAATGGCAGTTGGACGAAAATGCAACATGAGATGGTTGTTTACTTTACTTTTTTTCTGCTTGAGTTTAAAACTTTAAAAGACTGGGAAAAGTTGGCTTGATCGTATACGAAGCTGATGTGACTTCTTTCCAATATCTATGTGCCTCCCTTGAGCCTGAGTATCAGTATTCAAGACAAATTAAGAGTTTTCTTTCAAACGGGCTTATATTCATTCAGACATTTTTCTGGGAAATTGAGAAAAACAAATTTCATGTCAAAGAATCACAATGCCAACTGTTGTGAGAGTAGTTCACTACTGACTATTCTAAACTCTTGTCTAGCGTTTCCCTCTATCGGTTAGACAAAGAATCACATCTGAATTAAGACGCGGAAAATATTAGTTTGGATTTAATCCCTTTTGGTGTGAAATGAACGACGAACATACCAGGAAAAGATGGATAAGAGTCACTTTGGAAAAAATGAGTATTGAAAACAACGAGATGGATATAAACCGTTTTGTCGGCAAACCCGATTTTCAACATGCTTTTAAAGCTGGATACAAACTGTTATCCCAAAGATTCAGAATCCGTGAAAAAAACAAAAAGTATAAACGCGTTTGAAAGAAAACTCTATATATAGTTAGGAGTTTCTAAAAGCTAACAAAGCTGAACGGATTTTCTACTTAACCCCTTCTAGTGGTCCTCAACAGACTGGTGGTACGAAATCTCAGAACAGGAGATGTGAACCTTCTCGCACGATAACGGATCTCTGGTGAGTTCAAATCATCGAAGAGAAGTATACGAATAGAATCAACATTACAGCACTTTTTCAGTTCTTTATTTTGCAGGCGTTGATTACACCCTTCGGCAATCGTTAGTCATGAACACGATAGCTTCCGTTCATTTGAATTCAAGCAATCAATCGATCCGATGCATCGATGGATGACCGCAAAAACCAGACTATCAAAGGATTCCCGACGAAATTTCAATAAAGCGGACTAGTTCTTTCAGAACCCTTCCCAGATTATATTTACTTTCAAATGTGGTAGCTCGAAGAGAGGATCTCATCTCGGTATATCAGATCAATTTGTCAGCAGAAGATTGGTTATTGCCCTATAACTTCCAGTAGTATCGAAACAATCTTTCCCTATCGCGATCTGAATGCTAATCCAAGGTCAAATAAAATTAGTGATACCACCTTCGTAATTATTTCGATCGGTATCTGGTTTGGAAATTGTTGGGTTCTCGTGGAGCCATCATCAAATTTTCCACTACAATCATGATGGCTTGATGGGGCCCGGGGAAGTAATTTAGGGAGGTATTAATTTGATGAGTTTCTCGTCCTAATGAATCATCCGGGCTGCGGATGTGTTTGGAACCTAAAGCTATAGATTAACAGCACTTGACAACAACACAGCTGATGTAGGTGTGGCCTCTACC